>VYZX01025593.1:26308-54972 GCA_013401335.1 Brachypteracias leptosomus | reverse complement strand
CATCCTGTCCCAGGTATGGTGTTCCAAAAAGTGTTCAACATTACTTAAGGACACTCACCGTTCATTGAAAAATCACTATGTTTCTATCTTTACCTTCTTTCCTTCAATCAATACAGGGCTCTATAATGTCAAAACTACTTCCTTAAAGTACTCTCACCAAAACAGAGGAAAGTTGCTGGAGACTTAAGATACTCAAGGGCTTTTCAACTAATTTTGTTTTGGTTCCTGAAAACAGATTTTCTTTCTAAATCTTAAAAATCCCTAAGTTCTGATGAAAGATACAGAAGATTAGCAAAATGTCTTTATTCCTTTGGAGACAGTTCTCATGCCCCAACATGCAGTGGTACTTTATACAGCCAATTAAAATCAAGACTGTAGTGGGAGAAGAGCTGTAAATATAATTCAGGTAGCTTCAAATATGAGTCTGGGGTAGTAAACCACCAGTTAATACCCTAATGGATGTTTCTACTTTGAAATCTAATTTAAATTTAATTTGATCATCACAGGGTTAATATACCTTCTGACATGCTGAAACTGCAGAACATACTCTCTTGAGAGGTGAGGTTCACCTTTGGTGATCATCATACTCAATACAGAAAAACTTTATAAGCTCATCAAATAAATTCAGTGGGGAAGGCTTCCTAAAGAGTCATTCTGGATTGAGATTTGCACAGGTCTTAAACTATCCCTAATTAACTAATATTTGTTTTATGATGTTTTTGAATTTAAAAAGTGGTAACTGCACTTTTTCACCTCACGCTTCCATTGACTGTCTCATATTTCTTTATCATGGAATTGATTACAAATTCATCACACCCTAAGACAAACCCACTCCAAACAATCCAGTGGACAGACACTCATTTTCTTATCAATTTGTGTACAGTCAGCTGGACTGTCTTCCAATTTCTGTGGCTTCCCTGAAAACTCTTATTTTTTTTCCAAAGGAGAATTCAGTCTTGAAAGAATATTTATCCCAAGGTCTCCTCTGGAAATCCTGTGAGTCAAGGCCCATGGCAGCACTTCACAGTGCCACAACTTTCTTTGATAGACATGCAGAGGCAACTTCTCTCCACTCACACAAGAACTGGAGATGTCAGAATGTTTTCAGTGTCATGGTTCCATGATGATGACAAACATCATCAAGCAAAGCAACGACATGGCCGTCTGCAGCCTATAAACACCTCCTCTGGAATTGTACAACTGCACCAGGATTTCAGTTTTCACAGCCCCCACTATGTCTATTAGTGAGATCTTGACACTTAAATTGAATGGAAGAAAAATTTTGCAATCCTTCGTTCTTGAGGTTGGAAAAAAAAAGTTTAAAAACCTGATATAAACATAACAGACACAGTTAATTTCACCTAAATCTGCAGAGAGCCCAGGAAAACTGTCTTAGTTACTACTTTGCAACCTTATGAGATACAGTGTTTCAGAGGAGTGCTCAGTATCATACATCAGACTCCTGTCTCACAGAGAGCTGAAGGGAGTATAAGAACCTGTGTAACTGTACAGATGTAACCGGTGTTCTGGATGCCTTTCTAGCAGAAAGAACATAGACAGAAGGACTGTTGCTTGTGATGGCCATGAAACTACCCATGCAGAAAAGAAGGGGGGATCATTGTTTCTTCCCATAATCTTAGACAAGGTGGGAGGAAAAAAAGTCTTCATGTCTCTTCTGCCCAGGGCTCTGGATTCTTGTTATGTAGTGCTAGTGGCTAACATGGCTGTGCTGCACCTGTGGACTGCCTGGCTGTGAAACAACCTCCTTCATTCCTAGTCTACAATGCATTACATGTGGCAATTTATTTTGGAATTCCACTTATGTGAAGAGGGAATCTCTTCAGGGGTTGCTTGGATCTTTTTTGGTGACAGTAGAAGAAGATCTGGTAACACTGGAAGAGGCTGTAGTCAAATCAAAGGCTTTAAAGATTTCAAACACAAAAAAGGAAAAAAAAAAAAAAGTACACACAGATGGAATCCCAAAAGACAGCTGGGATTCCCTGCAACTGAGAAACCCTGCTGTTTAACCCAAGAGATCATCACTTGTCAAGTGACAGTGACAAAACTGAACATACATTTCATCATATATCCACAAACCTAAAGCAAACCAAAGAAAATATGCAAACAAAAAAATACACTCTAGGTCTGTTAATATTTTCCAATACTTGTCATTACTCAGTATGATTCCAAATTCATTGTTAATATCAAAGATGCCTGCTAATCTATGTCCCTAACGCAAATTAAATGTACACTGAATATTGAGAACATTTCATGTTACCTAGCCAGAATGCATTTTTTTTTCAAATCTATAAAATAAACATAAATCAAATCTCACTCTAACTTGAGTACAAAATAGTGGCTGTCAAAAGCAACTTTATCTTGCTCTATTTAATCCAGGATAAACTTGGAAGCCATCTTGAAGCTCTTCCCCAGAACTAGGACAGCTTAAAATAATTAATCCACATACTAGAGTATCTAGTCCTTGCTGAGGGTCCCAGCAATTCCTTCTGGCTGCTTGCTATGAGGTCCCAGAGGAGGTGACAAATGACTGACAGGAACAGAAAAGCTGGCAACTGAAGCTCTGAACCCCCAGTGAACTTCCCCTGCCCACACCACCCTGTGTTCATGAGCTTTCTATTCTTGTCCTTCCCTCTTATAAAGTCTTTTCATCTGGCTTCACTCCACAGCTGCTCCTCCCTTGCCCTGAACTCCCACCTTTCTCTTTTTTCCATTTTGTATATACCTATGTCTAGATAACTCCTCTCTTTCCCAAAGAACATGGAATGGACAGCAGTGTATTTTGCTATCACTCAACTTTCTCATCATATTTCTCCTATTACTCTCTGTCCTATTCATTTCATTCTTTGGGAAAGCAGTATACATATATATATACACATATATATGCATTATATGTTTACACAATTACCAGCACCAAGAAACTGTATTCTTAGTCAGTGCTGTGATTAGCATAAATATGATGATGATATTCAGAAACTTGACAATGCTAAGTGAATCATCTCTGTTGTGGTAAGTTGATACCTGCACGTAGCATGCCCGTTGTCATTGTGTCTCTTAGTACTTGGCTATCTGCTGTGGGTGTTGAACCTTTCTGCTTTGCTGTAAAGTTTAATACTTTGGATAATACTATTTCAGAGATGACATGCACCTGTACCGATGAAATCACACTATATATAACTTATCTTTAGACAAGATATAATGCAGTGATGCTTGCACACTTTCACACTGAATTATCAGTGCGTTTTTTCTATTGGGTGAACCTCCCTATTGTAAATTATTGTCTAAGAATTAGGTCTCTCTTTCTCCTAATGACATCATGTTGATATTTGCCAGCCAATATTTTCTGAATGCACTTTCTTGAATGTAGCTCCTTTCACTTTTGCTAAACATTTTTAATGTTAAATATCTGAATACTCTGCTCAGTATGGCTCAGCTGCAATTCTGCAGACATTGAGCTTATACTGGATGGGCTGAGGGACTAAACTCTGGGATAAACCATCAATCCCTGTTAACAGTCCGTCACTTGCTCTCTTACTTTGCATTTGGGCCTGGGGTAGTTAATGTGACAACAGAGATTCCAGATGAATAAGGAAACAATTACAGGTTTTTCCAGAAAACATGAAGGCATTTATATTACAGCTTAGTTACAGCGTAGCACTGAATAATCTCTGTTTTGCAGTAATTTGGGATTTTTTTTCACTGCTGTACTTTTCTTATGCTGGAATGGATGATTAAAACCATCATTTCCAGAAGTCTAGATTTCATGTACATATAATACATAATATAATGTATTTATTTTAATCTAAGGAATCCATTAAAATACGAAAATTATAAAAGAAATGCATGAAGTCTTCTATAAACAGTCCATTACACAGAACTATAAATCAGTTAGTAGTTATAGATTCTGCTTATTATATATTATTTTTTCTTTGTCCGGAGCTGCAAACACAAGTTGCATATTTTATTTTAGAAAAGTCAGTGTTTTTGTTATGAAAGGTGAATAAGAAAATGTCATACTTTAGCAGCAATAAAGCTAGTATTTTTTAATTTAACTTTTTTTTTTCCCAAGAATCAAAAAGGTAGAAAATAAAAAGTTCTCTGTACATGCTTGTCCAATATTTTAATTGTATAACCCAACGCATCACTATTAGGATTATATTTCCAATTATTATTGTGAGGCCTTTCTGAAATAAGTACTCCGATACTTAGGTATTATAGTCAATGCTGTAGGTATTATAGTGTACGATACATGACACAATACTTAAACTTCAGAGGTGCATGCACTGAATGCACACAAAATATTATATATAAATTCCCACCTAACTCATCTGAAACGAACTGGAGAGCAGAAAAAAATCTGTGCTTTTCTTCACAATTTTTAAAGATTTTTGTGCGTGTTTTAATTAGATATTTTCACATAAAACTTTACCAACTGGAAACATGCTACTTTATAAAGTAACAGTATGAATCCAATATACAATTCTCTGCCCAAGTTTTATATTTGTTAAGACAGCATAATCACTTAAGGTAGAAGTTTAACACATAACTCAACAACTAGTAGTCTATATGTATGACTTTGATTAATTATTTTTAGTTCAGTTAAAACATCCCAGTTTATCTCATTTTAAGATTATCCTTGACATATTTAGAAATCCTAATGCAGATTTTATGGCCCACACCTATCCCTGATGGTGCTAATGGACTAGACATAATGAATCATTCTAATTTGGATGAAAGGACCACACAACATTGTGGCAGTCCTTTAGAGAATTAAGGCTCAATTCTGATCTTCCAGACTTATGCATGCGTTTTTGGGATTAGGCTGCATATCTGTACATCTGTTGAGTCTCAAAGGGTGTATACTCAGCTAAGTATTCTGACCTTCCAATGTACTGCATCAAATGTATGGCCTTGGGATATGAAAGGATTTGATTACTACTGTATTTTAACACTGATTTAATATATAATTATGGGGTAAAACCTAATTCCTCCTTACATCTTCATGTAAAAAATTCCCTCACTATTAAGCAGACACTAAGATATTTTTCACCCAGTGAGTATGGTAATAAATTGAAGAAACTGAAATATCCACCCAGGATAATGTAAAATCAAGGACAATCTTCTTAGAGATGGCTTTAAAATCAGCTTCTTGTGTCCATAAAAAATAAATTTAAATTATCTTCTGTGAGTGTGTTGCTAGTTGGTACACTGTTGCATTATGCATGATTCTTGACTGCTTATGTAAAAGTAAACTGGAACAAGGTTCCATTAGTGATTTTCAGTGTTACACTATTCTTTCCTGTCTACAAGTGATGAGGAGAGAAATTAACATTAGAAATATATATAATATTGATGAAAGTTTGTAAGTAATTGGCATTTTTTGTTATTCTCTATTCACTTATATGCATAGTTTCTATTTTCTAGTCTACCAAAGATAAAATTCTGCAAAATTTCCTTTGGCTGGTTAAACTTTCAGAGGATACATACAGAGTTTTTGTGTAAAATTTTAATTTTTTTTTATTCCACTGAAAACCCCTTCCCAAATATTACTATTGAAAAATACTACAAAAATTAAAACAGACTTCACAGGAAAATTAGCTGAGTAGAAATTAACATGACTATGAAGTATTTTAGGGGGTTTGATCTTTTTTCCACTTCATCAAATTTTATATATAGATTTTTAAAGAAATAAAAATGGTATTGAGTCACTGATTGATATGGGGATATCACAGAAAATACATTTCAAAATTCTGTGCTTTTTCATCAATATTGTCTTTCACAGATCTGAATTATGGATTAACAGTACTTATAATTTCTTTATCATTTCAGAAGGCTTGCACCAAGAAGATGAACTGAGCAGAGAAGCACCTTTACCTTGCAAGCAGTTATTTTATTCCAGCTGAAGAATATGTTACACACAGTCAGGAAATTTTTTCACACTGCCTTAAAAGTGTGAGGGTTTTTTTATTGTTGTTGTTCTCACATAAAAATGAAAATGAAGTTCCCCAAAAAGCCTAATGGCAGATTAAAAGGATCCTCCCTTTTTGTAGCTTCTATGACATAGTTGTGTAATGCAGCTCTCATGTAAATTGATTCAGTGTACTGAGTATATGCAGCATGACGAAGAACTGCAACTATGCAAGTTTCCATGAAAAAAAGAAGTCTTCAAAGAATGGGTGAAGGTCCTTCACTGGGACTGGAGATAAAGATGGAGAGTCCAGCAGCGGGACTGGTGAGTACGGGGCTCCGGTTCCAGTAAGACTCAACAAACAGCTAAGATCAGAATCTAAAGTGCAGGAAAACAGCCTGTAGCTTCGAGATTAGCTTTCTCACACTATTCCTGAGTTAAGCCAGTACAAACATCATCATGAATGCATAATTATGATTATGCACTACACTATGCATAATAGATCTTAAAATCTGGAAACAAAGAAGTAGTGTAGGAATGCTGTTTTCAGGCTTTTGGTTTTGAACACAATGGAGCTGGGTGTAAGGGTAAAAGACTTTATGTAAGTAAAAACAGTTCCATGAAAATATATTTTACTTGGAAAACTCATTCAGATACTCATGAAACATTTACACATAAAAGAAGGGCTAAAAGGGAGATAGGGACCTGCTGTTATGTTTATAACTTGAAAATAACAATGAACGAAGCCCAAAACCCTCCTATCTTAAAATATTTTAGAGAACATAAAAATACCATAACTTACAATAAGTAACAATAGACAAGAATCTGGCAGTTTGGAAAGTTTATTTGAAGGATCTTTTCTTAGAAAAAGATAAAATGATTTTTAAAAACTCTTTGCAGCAAGAACTTGACTATGAGCTTATGCCTGTTTCTGGGACTGATGGGCATACACAGGCTGGTATCCTAAGTTTAAATGATGGTGTTAATAAAAGAATGATATAACTTCCTTAAAAGGCAGCTGATGGATTCACTCACTTCCATATGTAGAAACAAAACACTGTGAAAACAGTGAATGGAATAACCAGGTACATTTAGGACTATAGAATACTGGTGTCAAACTCTTGCCAGTCATCAGCCAGATTAAACCACTTGAGGACAGCAGTTCTGCAGTTCCATGTTCTCTAATGGGACCCCTTGGGAGCTGTAAAGCCTCTGTTTGGGATCACAAGTCCAAGGAGAGGTCTTCAAGTGGAAGTAGGATAACTTTCAAAAGCAGGGAGCATCAAAAAGAACAATAAATTTGCACCTAGTTTATAAGTCAGGTTAATTTTTCTTTTTTTTTTTTCTTTCTATGAAATGAAAACTCATAGTGGTAATAAGAATCACACTGGGTACTGCCACACTGTGGACTGAATTTAAGTAATTAGGAAGCCGTTCTACTGTTGGCTCAGACCAATTTCACAAATAAAGATTTTTCAATTCCAAAAGGTAATTTTTCCTTGAAGGCTTTTCCTGGTTCAAAGAAAATCAAATCAAATCCCTTCTGCTTCCAATAAAATTTTCAAATCAATTTTCAGATACCTGAGCAAAAAAAAAAGGCCAGCTTCCAATGTTCCTAGTACTTCAATATCCCAATGAAGTCAATAAAAGGAATAGAAAGCCTCTCTTCAGTGCTTGTGTTACAGAGCCAAGAACACAACCTAGCACCACAAAAAGCATCAGCGGTATGAAAAATCAAGAGCTGTAAAAGAGCAAAAGCTTTAGCAACTGGCAGAATCACAGAAGTCCAAGCTATCAAACTACAGAAGTTAGTAAAACTTTATACTAGAATTTCTCTTCTTTTTGTCACAGAAATTGGCATTAAAATGCTACAGTACTCCAGCCACCCTATCTGTTTCAAACAACCACCGCATATCACTTGGCACTAATTGGCAGCAGCTGTTCAAGGCAGGCTTGAGCCTGGCATCTCAACTGAGCATGGAAAAATCCCTGCTCCCAGGAGATACAGGCCTCCAGGTGAGGTGCGAGGCCACCACCAGTGTGGGGGCACTGGTCTGGTGCAGCAGCCGCCTGGCTTGAGGGTCACTGCAACCTCTGCACCTCCAGCACCCCGTGACGGCGGTCACAAGCCTTCTCAGTTTTTAAGGGAAGGAAATTAATAATTGCCTGATTTTCACAAGCTCAGATCCCATTTGCACATTGAAGGGAGGTGGCCACACCTGTAGGGCCCATTAGCCTCTGACAGCTCCTCCTAAATCCAAGGGGAACGGCTGGGTGATGAACGCCCAAAAATCTCTATCTTCGCTTCTCTGCCACAGAGGTGACCTTTGATCAAACTTTCTTTTGCAAAGCTGTGGACGGCAAACGAGTGAACACAAGCTGTGACATCAAACAAAAGCAGCAGCGGTCACAGCCAGCACTGGCTGCGGCACAGCTTTATGGCCCAAATCAGCTACTAGAAGAAGAAAAGGGATGCTCAGGACCAAGCGCTCCCTCTGCACGCAATACAGGTGACACTGGCCTTTGCTCCTTGAAAGTTCAAGTGAAACTTGATTTACAGCCACACCTTGGGCTGTAGGCGAGCACTAGGAGAGTGGAGAGAGATCTGGACAAAGAGTGATGGGAGGTGGGGGCGGTGGGTTCCCTTAGTATTATAAAAATGCATCTTACTGTTTTTAATCAACGAACCTTATCCAGCAATCAAGGCAGATATATAATAAGCTGAGCTACTCTGTAAATCTAAACATTCCCCACAAATAGAAAAGATACAGCCTGAGCTCTCTGATTGTTACTACGGCAACTATCTAAAATGAAAATCTTGTTAACCCTTTGCATGCTGTAGCCACCCATGCTTCAGTGTTAGCTGACTTCCGCGCACTTATCTCTCCTTTTTCCCCCTCAAGAAATTCATAATTGTATTGCTTCACAGTAGTTATGCTCTGGTTATTCTATTTGAGACTGAAAGGACTGCAATAGGTAGTAGTTTCATATGTACAGCTGAGTTTTGTTACTTGCTTATTATTGGGATTATAGTTCAAAAAACAACTAATAAAACACAAGAGAAAATCCCTAGATTACTGCACAAGGCCTGGGATTTTGATTAAAACCTTGACAACAGAAATAGGATGCTTTCTAGTAAACCCCACCATAGCTTTTTTTTTCTAGTTATGAAATGATTTAACTGTAAACAGGGTATTTGTCAGAGGAATTATTTCTCTATAGTGCATTATAAATAGGCTACTTTCAAAATGTTTTTTTTTAAAGCTTCTGCTTCTTAAGTACTGCAGAGAAGACTGCAAGCTATGTTAACAAAATAACGTATTAACCACAGTTCTTCGAAAATTAATAGGCAGGTATTGGACTTGAAATCTCTCTGAAACGCAAGAAAATTCAGACAAATGAGGAAGCTGACTTTCTGATTTCTACAAGAGTAGCAGATGGTTTGGCAATCAGATTTATACTTGTATCTACCTGAATATTTGAAACAGTGTTATTATAACATCTCTGTAGCACTATCATGAGGAAATTCTCTGCAGTTGTGAAGTCTCCCACAGCTCATTGCTGAAAACAATGGAAGGCATGGAAATTCATCTGTATTTAAAGTGAAGGAAGCAGGATGTGGCCCATGGACATCAATTCTATCGATTCTTTTACTTCACGCCTACCATGTAATTAAGAGAGGCTCTTCACTGCTAGGCAGAATTCAACTCTTTATGGCATTCCTGAGTATGTTATTTAAGACAAATATGCACCATATCAATTGATTCCTACTGAACAAGAAATGCTCAACTGGTATTTTACAGCGTTCACTTCAGTTAATTCAACCTAGATAAAGTTAAAAGGTCTTTACTTGACATTTTTGCAGAACCGAGTAACATATATGTAACTTGAACAAATTAATATTAACATACTCTTTATAGAAGAAAAAGTTACATGTAACTGAGCCCATATAACTTGAAGTGACTGAAGTAGTGTGCAAAATATCGTAAGATCTTTCTGGAATGTTGTCTATGTTAAATTGAAGGTTATCAAACTTCCAGTACCTCAGATTACATTTACAATTGAAACAGAATAATAACCAAACTGGCTGTCTTAAGATTAGTGAAATATCAGTATTATAATATTCAATTTTACTAAAAGGAAGCACTGACTAAGATTTTTAAGTTTGCCTAGATTAGTTTCAAACTTCAAGAAAAGGATTTGTTTAAAAAAAGAAATTGGATTCTTTGTTATAAATGTGTATGTCAGTTCATGATGTTAGAAGTTAGAAATCTATGTGCTATTCTTACTTACAGAAAATTGAACCCATTGGAGTGAACAATCGAGCTTGCTTGCTTTCTTCATAATAAACACCTATGTTTCAAAAAAAACTCACAAACTTTGCCTGCACTGTACACAAACTGGAGGACAGACTAAAACACAATTCTGGTCTCACCCCAAAATTTGTAAGGTGCATGAAATGACTTCAGCTAATTTAAGGTTAAGGATCAGGATGAGTGGGGTGCACAACACATGCAAGCATGGTGGTGGAATACACATAGGTAAGAAAATGTTCATTAGAAGAATTATATGATTTAGTTTCTCTGATTCAGGATATCTTCCAGCTGTTTTTTTCCAACATCTGAAATACCTCCCGTTTTTCTGTAACTAATTTGATATATAGCATTCAAAGTAACCTACCTTTTTCATTTTTTTCCAAAATCTGTCTTTTTTATAAAGTCAAATTATTTTCTAGAAATTTTCTAGAGATAAATTTCACATTTACAATACTATGATCACTAGATTCATCCTAGAGACTTTCCAAACATCAAGCCTATTTATCAGTATTGGCTTATTTCCCAGGAGTATGTCCAAAATAATCTAGAAATGTACTGGCTAGTCAACATACTACACATATAAGCAATTCTTCAGTAATTCCAGGAACGTATATCAATCCTAGTTTTCCAGTATATTATTCCAAGTAAGAATTTTTTTTTTTTAAAAAAGTGTTACCACATCATCAATTTTTTTGGTGAACTTTTTATACTCTACATCCCACCTCACTTCCATAATACCTTTAAATTGCTGTGTTTGTCTAGTCTGCCTATTAACCAACTGACTGGAAGACTCTGTGTCTCTTATAAAAAAGAGAGCTCTTACAAAAAAAAGGTGCACTGATGGAATCTATAGGCAGTTCAAAGAAAACTTCATGGAAATATATTATTCAGTAATAAAAAAATTAGTCTTTCCAATTTTGGCAAATTTTTAAGAATATATGATCTTGCAAAAAACCCCCAAACACTCCTTGTTCTTTAGATTAATAATGATGATAAAATAAAGAATACAGCAAAAGTTTCAAATCCTGACTAAATGTGTTATAAACCTTTTAATTGTTTTCTTTAAGTATTGGCTTAAAGTGTGTAAAATAAAACATTCAGTGTAATTTCATGCAAATGCCAGGTTCAAGACTAACAATTAACAAAGGCAATCATATCTGTCCAGGCATATCTATTCAGTTATGCAGGCTCATATGTAGTTCCATAATAGACAAGCAAATAGACAATGGGTCATATTTTACTCTCAGCAACACAGACACTATTCCCATTGACGTCAAAAGGAATTGCACCTGTGGTTCAGATAACAGAATTTAACTCGATCTTTGCAAGTCATCCTTTCTTTGTAGTTTCTCAACTGTCAAAGATTTTATGATGTTAATAATTTGATTTTCAATTAAAAAAACCTCAAAAACAACAACAAAAATACTATGCTTCCCCCCTACCTTTCCCCTTACACATGAAATGTTTATTCCAGCATCAGTAGGAGTTTTTGTGGGGCAAAGCTCAAGGACTACAGGCTTTGGATCACATAAACATTTACCTATAGAAAGAAACAATCCTTCTTCTGTTTCATTGTACTTTATAAAAGCAGACGATATCTCCCTTAATTTCTCTTATACATAACATCAGTATTCATAGTTAGTGCAAATGCCATGACCAGACAATAAAGAATTCAATCCATTACATTTCATTTTTGCTGAAAAAGATTTCCAGCTAAAGGAATACCAATCAGCTTAACCATCACACAGAAAAACACAAAGTGGACAGTCCTGCTCTCCCTGGAATCACTGACACACCATTGCTCACACTTATAAATCCACAACATTTCTGTGTACTACAGGAACAGACTGCAATTGGAGGAAAACAGATAGAACCAGGCAAAAGACATACCAACTACAGTACTCAAGAAGAACAGTAAAAGTTGGGATACTAAAATAATGGCAGCATTAGAGGCATAATGGGGCATAATCAACTTGTGGAAGGATGCCAATATCATGTAAATAAATTCAGTAACACACAGTTCACTCTAAGAACTAGGATTTTATGTATCTGTGCATCCTTCTAAGTGCATCCTTGAATGTTCCCCAGCATGGTGCTGTAAGTGCTCCAACCAGAAGGAGATCCAGGTAGCTGTGATCATACACTTTTTCCCGTAAGTTTGCTGCGGCTAAGAATGACTAAGTATTTAAGAGATTATGCTCAGGGACACCTGCAGCATCATGTTCTTCAACTGCATTTGAGGACACATACTTTGCAAAAAGCTTCACTATTTCCCAGCTTTGCTATTTCCCAGAGGAATGGTGTTTCCTTGCACTGATGTTTCAAAAAAATGTATTTCAACATCCTTATAGAGTTACAGATTTAAATACTTACTTGAGAAGCTGAAGAGGTTGTTGCAAAGTACTTGCTACTATTGTGCCTTCTGTACTCGGGGAGCTCCTGCTGAGAGGACGCCAGAAGGAGGGAACAAGCCAAACCCATACTCCCAAACCTATCTATTTAAAGTGAGCTACAATTTTGGTTTTCTTACTATTTTCAATAACACTTGCTTTAACAGTGAACAGTTAGCTGAGAGTATCCCTATTTTAAGCTCTCATGGTGAGTTAGGTTTTGTCTTATGAAAATCACTAAGTTTTATTTTACCTCCCAAAAGTTAGATTGTGTGAAGGAGATAATTAAAAATTCCTTTTCTAATATCAGGTCTAAAAGAACCCAATCACATATATGCTACCTAAAATCAAAACAAACATGGCATAAATTTGGCAGAAACAGATTTATTTGAATATTCAAATGATTTTTGAAGAATCTGTCCATTTTAAAATCAGTTGCATGGATATACCTCCAATAGAAATTAAATTGAAAGCAGACATACTCCAAATAAAAACCACATAGAGTGAGTACGGGCATTACATGAGAAAAGCTCTAAAAACACTCTCTGAATCACTGTTTTACTTAAAGTATTTTTAAGATGAAGGATCTATGCTCACTTAATAAACTGTGGCCATGGTATCTTTTATCAGCAGAAGTTTTTCTAGCTTTCATTAGTTCTGAAAGATTTAATGCTTAACAGATTGAATAACTATAATTTATACTAGCAGTTATTCAGGTTCCTGACTTTTTTGTACATGGATATTTTATCTTTTAGCATCCTTCATCTTATTTTTCATTATATTCTCTTATACTTTGTATTTCACTTAGTGTTTTAGTGACTGTTAAGGAAAAAAGAGAAGCAAGATATATGAAGGGAGTCCTGAAATCTTCCACTTTCTCATTCTGAACATCACTATTAAATTCAGAGTTCATTCAACAGACATTAGGTAATCACCATTACGCTAAAGGATTATATTATATAACAAGAGCTGCACCAACTTGTATTAAGAAACATTTGACTTCAAACTACATGCTAAAATCAACAGGAATATACTATCTTAAATACTTGAGCAAAACTCAGTAAAAGATACAGTAGGCAAACATTGTAGTCAGCTCAGCAGTGATTACCAACTCATGCTCCAAATTCACTATAAAATGAAAATCAATATTTCCACAAGTTCCTGCAACATAAAAGATAACCTTCATTGATTTTTCTAGACTTAGGCCTCACTGATAAAATCTAATATAAATTTTCAACCACGAGGATTTGGATCAGAGCAGGGGTGATAAGTCCTGCACATCTCTTAAGAGGTGGAGAATTTTTTTTTTTAAAGTGCACGTTCATACTATTTATAATTTGCCCTGTGCAAGTGAAAGCCTTTTCCACCAGTGCTATCAGGAATCTCTTCTAATTTTTATTACTGTGAGGCTAAAGCCTGTTCCAGATAATTTGGAAATTTCAGGGGAATTGTGATAGGGCTGATGGTGCAGCCCTGGCTGACTTGAGAAAAGAGCTAACCCGTAATAGCCTCCATGGCCGTGCTGATTAAATGTTGCCATAGATGAAAGGCCTGCCATCGCCGCAATAAATTAACCAATCACACAAATCCCAAGTCAGTGCTAATCCTTCCTTGATACTCTGATCCTCTGATCAGCTCAAGGAGGTAAAGAAACTGGCTTGTGACGCTTGGTGCTCTAACCCCTGGATTTCATGTACACAACAAGCTAATGATATCTTGCTGACCAGTTCAATGGGATGAACTTCTCTCACAACCCTTAGGGAACACTGTGGCCTTCTTTAAAAAAAATGACAAGCACATGGCAGGTTTTGTGTTTCATTACAACACCACGGGAAAACTAACCAGCACTTGTTAACCACAATAAGCATCAAACTGATATTTGCTATAAAGTATGTTGTATTTTACAAGTGCAAGTGATGGATTAAACAGGATCTGAGACACTAAACCAAGAAAAACTGTTTGAGTAATTGTGATTAAGCTACCCAGCTTTCGATAGGGAAGTTCGCTACCTATCCTACCAACCCAATTTTTATCCTGTTCTTACAATTTGGGGAGGGGGAGCAGAAGGGAGGACACATCCACATATTCAAGAGGGTAAAAGAGAGGAAGAGTCCCTTTACCTCCTACACACTCGCTCAATTGTACTGCCACAGTGTGATTATAATCAGATTTAGACATAGACTCATTTAATCAATTAACAGAAGGCCTGAACACATGCAGCATTTTCTCATTAATTACGTGAGTGCTGCCTTTGCAATACATTTTGTGAAATTGAGTCTGTGCAGTCTGCATTAGTGTACTTCATAATTGGGGAAACTTTTTTTTTTCAGTAATTGGTTGCTAAAAGTAAGAAAGCTCTGGGGTTTGCCTCTAGGGCTTCCACACATAAAGAGTTTTGAAAGTACTTCATTATCTCTTCTGGTCAGTTCTGTGAAATTAAAACTGTTTTTCCCTTCTTCTTTAAGGAAGTGGTTTGAAAGTAGAGTTCCTGGAAAATATATGTGTGTACGTGTGGTGTGCATATGGGCATGTGTGTCTGTGCTTGTGTAAACAGACACACACATATTTAAAATCACATAACTCTGGCTTGTCTCAGACACCGTCACTGAAGTCAACACAAATATGAAGCACACAGGATTTGATCACTAGCAATTAATTTTATTGAGGGATAATATGTCTCCAGATAGAAGTGGGCTGCTCAACTCCTTCAAGAATGATTATTTTTCCAAACTTACAAAATTAAAATCAATCATACATGAGTGATCTGCTAAGTTCATAAGATTTGGGAAGGTGTCCAATTGTTCAGACTGGATACAATATATGGAACCCAGTACGTAATCTGAAAGAGCTATAGATACTAGAGAACTAAGTCACCATCCTTTATTGCCTGTCTTTGACTGTTCCGTACATCTTTTGCTCTCATCTCTCTTGAGGGGGGTGAATACATGTGCATGCACACATGGGCTGCGCTGCGACCACTGCATCCCTCCCTGTGACTGTCCTAGCTGACCTCTTCACACTGCTGGGCTCACAACAGTTAGCCCAGGAGCATGTCTCGTGGGAATTAATTAGTAAGAGCATTACAAGAAGACAGTTCTCTCCCTGCAAGCCACTGTGGGCCAGCATTTCCCAGTACCATCGCTATCTCTGGCAAAAACTATTTTCCAAGAACAGCAGATGTTAGTGCAGGCCAGAAAGGTACTTAAAGTACATTTTATTCAATAGAACCACAGGGGTTGGAAGAAATTAAATGGGGCTCTTCTTTCAGATTTCATCCTTTTGATTTTACCTCTGATGCCTCATATCGGCTAATGTGTATCTACTTTAATGCTGCACTTATTCAAGTTAACTATACTGCGCGCTTAACATTTTAACTTTTACTGGCTATCAGAGGAATACAGATCATTCTTTATGATAAATCATTAAAATAATATGCTTTAAAACTGATACCTTGTGGAAGTGTTTTCCGCATACACAAAGACTCTCAGATTTGATTACCCATGGTAAAGCCTAAACTAAAATGATTTAATAACTTAATAAAGAAAAAAGCAAGACTCATTATTTATGAGTATTTATACTTTACAAGGAAGGACAGAAGCTGTCATGTTCTTCAGAAAGACCCATACATACTCTCAGTTCATATCCCTTGCTTCATAATTATCAAAGTTTAAGGTTGGGCTGTCCACAGATGTTCTCTCTTAACCCCTCTCCCTTCCCAAACGGGAAGAGAAAGGGAAGAAGGTAGAGAGACTTATGAATTACTATTTGAAGAAAATAGTAATAATAAAATGAAACATCTACAGAAATATATATAAAAAAAATCAAATAACCCCCTTCCCCCGATGGCAATTACATGACTGTCACCACTCACACTGTGGAGCAGGCACTGGGAAAGTCCCAGACTGGACTCAGTGGCAGACAGCAACTAGATTCAGGAGTTGGATTATGGAACTGGGTTCAGGAACACACAGATTGGGATTGAAGGCAGAACAGACACACTCCTCCTTGGACACCGGCNTGGAACTGGGTTCAGGAACACACAGATTGGGATTGAAGGCAGAACAGACACAGTCCTCCTTGGACACCGGCCATAGAAGGAGAGAGCTTGACCCTTGTGATCCCTCAGCTTTATACTGAAATGATGTATTTGGATGGAATACCTCGTTGGTCAGTTTAGGATCACCTGTCCTGGCCACTCCTCCCTGCATGTACAGCCTTTTACTTTCTTCACCCCCCGATGTGGTACACAAGATTTAGCACTGACCTTGGTCTGCACACCAATCCTTGGTAGTAACTGCAAACATCAAACATTATCACTGCTAGAAACAGACACTGCCTGTGAAAACACGCTGCCAACTTCAGGGAGTGCAGCTCATTAGAAGAGACTTAGCTGAAAAGAAAAATCACTGAACAGAATTTGTTCTGTTCTAACTCAAACTAGGACAATAATGTAAATGTTTTATATTCCCCAAAAGAAAAAGACCTATTCCATCCTTGTTGAGTTAGGGGCTTCACTAAGGCCAAATGTATCCCCTGCCAACTAATGCAATGGCCTTGGACATATTTGGTCCTCACTTTCCCGTACCACTGGACTTCCTAATACAACTCTAAACTTAACCTTTTATTTGAGCAAGGTTGCACCATATTTTCATATAAAGATCTACATTTCTGCCTGCACAAGTGAAAACTGAAAAAAATACATGTACATCAGTGACTGCCCACATGAAGCTTCAAGCCCACAGATGGAGTCCATGCTCTGAAAACTTCAGTCGCTGGCTAACAAAAACTCTATCTCCTGCTTTTCTGCAAATAGCATGGATAGACTAGATTACAATATCTTTAGAGAAGCTAAAATAGCATTCAGAAGGAGATTTATAGCGCTATATTCATCTTTTCTCACAGAATCATAAAACTCATAGTACAGCAGGCACAGAATCCATTGCAATCAAATCACTAAAGAAGGCAGTAGGAAAGAGAGCTTGTTCAATTTTACTGGGAACAGAGAAGGTGGACTTCGTCCAAAGATTGATTCTTTTATGTTTCTGCTGGAGTTTTTCTATTATTGTTATAAAAAAAAAAAAAGAAAAAAAAATAAAGAAGAAAAAAAAGACCATCTTTGTATTTCCAATAATCTCCAATATATGCCATCCTGCACTATCATTATGGAAACTTAAAAAATTAAAAGAACATTAGATTGTCTTAACATATATATGGGTATATAAAAATAGACCTTACTGTGTCCTTCTCTTCAGGTGACAATTTCACTGACTGCATTGTCTGTTTTGTCTGAATAATGGTCCCAAGCAAATGGATGAATTTGTTGCAATGAAAGCTCTCTTAATGTCTATTTCTTCCATTTCCATTATGTCCCTGTTTTGATAACTCTTACCTTACTGGGTGCACAATGTTTTAAACTTTCATTTGAAATGTGCTAATGTAAATTTCCATCACCAGTGTCTGCAAAGATGGACAGGAAGTTGCTGGTTTAGGTGCAGTGTCATGGTGTTATTTTAAGGTCAACACCATGGTTGGAGTGACTTTATAAAGAAAGTGTACTGCGCAATGTACCTAAACATCACCAGGTCTATAGGCAGAATTAAGATTAAATAACAGGGGTAGGAATGCAAAAATACAAGAGTGCAATAAGAGCTGATTTAAAAGAAATAACTCGTGCATTTCCATGTGCAAGCTGCATGATCTTCTTACCGAATTCTTTGTCAAAGAACAAAGTAATCAAATTTTAAAGTTTTTACTACAATAACCTTGGATCCCCTAGGGAATATTCAGTGAAATATGAGAGAGGTTTTAATACCTGGAAGCACAGCTGCATTATGGTGAGGTCAATTTAGGAGCACTATTGAGACTCTAGGCCATAATGACTCCATATGGAGCCGGATAGTAGCTAAGGTAATAAACTTTCACAGTGTGATTTCTTTGCTCAGTGCAATACTAGCATAATTCGGCAGTTACTCATCTTTCATTCAATGGAGAGAGCTTTTTTTCCCTTTTTTAAGGGGAGCTACCATGTGCTCATTCTTTCCTCCTCATCACAGAAGGTTTACAAATCCAAAGAAAACATTAACTGAATTCCAAATGAAAAACTGAATTTCTTGAGTGTCTGAATGCTGTAGAAAAGGGAAATTCCTCAGTCCTCAACCCCTACATAAAGATGATTTCGTTTGTCTTAGAAACTGGTGTTAAATGGATATTGGCCTTAGCTTCCAGAGTAATAAGAAGACACTAAATGCATTCGAGGACAGAGAAATAAGAAATTGGGGACAGCTGCGGACAGCAGATTTGGGACACTGGTATCATGTATGTAACAAATCTTTATTAATAAGTACATTAAATCCCATATTTTTCATTTATAACTGCTGCATAATTTCCTGTTAACACTTCATGTAAATTCCAGATAAGGTAATAATTTTTTTTCAGAATTCTATTTCTGTTTCATTATATGTTCTACACTCTGCCCCACAGGTCAGTCGCATGATTGAAGTTTTATGCCTCATTAAAATTCCCCTAGTTAAAACATGGAGACAGAATTTTGGTAATTCCTTTCTCCACAACTACAATTAACCATTCCGATGGATTCCTGTATTACTGCAATCCAAGTCTAAAAATTACTGTATGGTGAGATGGTCAAGAGGTCTAAATGTCCTAAACATAAGGCTCTTATCTTTTTTTGCTCCAATGGCTGAAAAATCTTGCACCACCACCTCCCAGTTCAGTATTTCTAGCTAGCAGCTGCTATCAGAAACCTAAATAACAAAAATATGCAAACTTGCACACTAATTCCCTTTGGAGATAGATCTTGGCTGCAGCCCTGTCATAAATCAGAGAATTTCGATATGAAATGAGGCAAGCAGCTCTAATCATTTCTGCATTTCAAATTGGATCACTGGCTCAATCACTGGGCTTTTTTAAACTGCTTGCCTAAGAGCAAATGTGAGGCGGGAGATAATTCTGAAGAAATCTCTTCTTTTGTGGCCGTAGAACTCTTTTAACTGTTTCAAGACTGAAGGCCACATTTCAGTGATAATAACATATATCTGCTGCGAGAGATATGGATCCTTAAAGACATCTTCCCTCTCTTTCAACTCATAGAATTCCATCAATATCTGCATATATTATATATATTAATATATGTGCATGTGCATATGGGTGTTTGTGTGCATAAAAAGAGAGAGAGAGAAAAGAAGAGAGAAACATCTGACATGTAGCCTCAGTATATTTCCCTTTAGAATTTTCTCTTCTGACTTGACTGCCTCGGTGTGGGTTTCAATTGCTGCAACAACCACGTAGTTAACTTTGTACACATATACCCAGGCAGTCTGGAAAAGAAACAAGGGGGGAAACCTAAGCTATGGGCTATCAATTTTGTCAGTTCAGTAACCCTCATCTGCCCAGGGTTTGGCTTAGAAAAAAGTACAACAAATAAAATCAAGGTAAACAAAGGTCTTCAGTAATTGCAGATGACATCCAGAGGCTTCCTCCATACCCACCAAAGTCCTTAAATTCTCCTTTACTATACCATTGGTTTTCTATTTTCATGCCTTATATAAACTCTGAAAACAATATATCACAAAAATTACCCTTAAAATTACTGTGTTAAACAGCATCCTCTTGACCCTCTGGTTTTATGCTCAGAGTATCCCGTTTTTCACCCAAATGATACTACTGGCTTGTTGCAGTTTCATTGTCCACACCACAGTGCTTTGAAATTGAATTTAACTCTATTATCAGCAGGCTTTTGTAATCTCATGTAAGCCTAATAGTGATCAGATGGAATTTTACAGCTAAGTTCCCTGCATTTTGAGGGCTAATTTAAAATGTTTATCAAATTTTTGTTTTAGACAGTTAAAAAAAATAATTCACCTTACCATTTTTTTTTTTTCTCCTATTTTCACCTTCTAATGCCTCATATTCAATTTTTCTTCTGGTAGCTGAATACATAATTTTTGGATACCTAATTTTTTGTTCCCTCCCCCTACATTTCCTTCTTTTAATAAAATTTAGTAAACTGCTTCGTTCAACACCGACCCAGATTTTCAATGATTTTAGTATCACCGCACAGTATTAGTGGTGCAGACAGAAAGCAAGTAACACCATTTTGGATTCTCTCATATAACTTTGAAAATATACTAGTAGGTAAGAGCATCCCCTGCATTGCCTCCCACACATGATTTTGTGAAGGTTTAAAAATACACGTACGTTTGCGTGTACATATATGTACTTTTTCAGGCACCTTGACAGCTGCAAGGGCCATATTGTCGATGCTCTCCTATTCTTCTGCCATGTACACATAAAAGGGAAATCCAAAGAACTCACAGAATCACAGAATGTCAGGGATTGGAAGGGACCTCAAAAGATCATCTAGTCCAATCCCTGACTCCTGTCAGGATTGTTAGATATTATGCTGAGAGGCCCAATTCACCAATAGATGTGTCCTTGGATCTCATGGCACATAATACTGAAATCTGGAGCCAGCCCATCCACGGAGTTCAAATGAAGCTATGGGGTCTACTGTAGCTTGCTTTTCTTGGTAACAGTTTTGACTTAGTTAAGTCTCCTAATTCATTCCCCCTTTGCCTGAATGAAGTTTTGAAGAAGGGGAAACCCCAAAGCGATTCAAGGTCTCCAGAAATACAAGCCTCTAAGTGCAGCAATGTTGGCTGTGGGACTACCTGAGATGAGTGCTCAGTAGCTGGGCACTACTTTGCAAGGCCTGCAAAATCAGGCCATGAACCAGCGTACGTAACACCCAAGCCCAGTAACGCTAACAACCAGACTGATTACGCTTTTACTCGTCTATGCAAAACAATACTTCAATGTTAATACATCAAGCCTCATGGGGTCTTGCCCATTAAGTTTGAGGATTTGAATCTCATGAATGTGGAATCTGCATTGTTCTCAGCTGAGGTCACTTTGCTGAGCATGTAGGAACACGTGGGCTGCTTCAGCAGCTTACAAGTGTAACAGAATTGTCAAACTCATTTTGAGCTCACCTCTGTTTCCTCTGTGTCTCAGGGCATGCAATCCCAAATCCTTGTGGTTCAGTGGGGAGTTAAAGCCATACATCGAAGCTGTTTTAGGAGTAGAGTGGTTGGTGTCACTTCTCTAACTCATCTCACCACCATTGATAGGAACGTGTAATAACCTTGCTTTATTCCACCCATCCCTACAATAATTTTTCTGCTCAAAAAGGGCTCAAACTTCAAACAGAAGCCTACATTATAAGAATGCAGCCCTATACCAGGTCTGAAATTACCTTCCAAAGTACAACATGCATCATGATTTAAGTGATTAACAGCAAAAGTTCAATTCAGCAACCATTAGTCTTTTAATGTATGTTATCCTACTTTCCCCTTTCCCTGCATTGGTTTAAAAAGGTCTGATGATTAATTTTGCCTTTCTTCTAAAAATGTTGCACAAACAAACAGTTCACCATAAAGTTTTAATTTTAGGTTAATTTTCTGATAGTATCTATCTCTTCTTTGCTTACATGAAAAATCAGTGTCCACTGAAAAAATTAAAATTCAATATAGATAACATTGATATGTTTAAATGTGACCTCAGGCTGCTTCTATAGAACACTAAATGAAGGTAAATTGTAACGGTTTATGAAAAACATCTGTTTTCATACAGATGTTTCTCATAACCACTGGCTGTAGCACAGCTGTAGACAGGTGCACAGAGCTGCAGTATGCCACCAACTTCCACATTTTTTCGCTCTCCTGAGATAAATAATATTTTTTACTGGTTACCATGCTGCAGAGTTGAACAGCTTCTTTGAGCCTAGGTGCACAGCAGCTTCTCAATTATTTAAATTCAATGCAATGTTACTAAAATCCTAATAGTTATAACATAATGAAGCATTTCAGGCTTCACAATCCCAAAAAATGTAAATCCAATGTCATAATAATAGAAGAGTACAAACAAAAAACAGATCTGCATGGTACGTCACAGAAACAACCTCCCTCTACACACAGCTCTTTTGGCACTTGTAGGAATGGATTCTTCTCAGGCATAGGATCCCAAGCCATTTTGGTTTTTTATAACTCCTTTCTTTTCTCTTCCTGACTTCACCTTTTTAATTGACATATTCAGAGTAAAGAAAATAGTCACAGAAGTTCCAGATACGAACAGAGACATTTGTTTTCAGTGGGACACTGCTATGCTGGGACACCACTACAGTGAGAGAAGATTTAAATTTTATTTATCTTGTCTCAAACTTTCACCTCTGCTTTTCACAGAAGGAACATAACTGCTCCTTCTACAGAATCACAGGATGGTTTGGGTTGGAAAGGACCTAAAGATCATCTAAGTCCAACACCCCTGCAATGAGGAGGCATCCACAACTTCTCTGAGCAACACATTCCAGTGTCTCACCCCCCTCACAGTAAAGTATTTCTTCCCTTTATCTAATCTAAATCTATCCTCTTCAAATTTAAAGCCATTACCTTGTCCCATCACTATATGCCCTTGTAAAAAGTATCTCCTCAGTTTTCTTGTAGGTTCCTTTTAGGTACTAGAAAACTGCTATAAGATAAACTCAGCTCTTCTGCAGGCTGAACAACCCCAACTCTCAGTCTGTCTTCACAGGGGAGGTATTCCAGCCCTCTGATCATCTTTGTGGCTCTCCTCTGGTCTTGTTCCAACAGGTCCATGTTCTTCCTATGTTGGGAGCCCCAGAGCTGATTGCAGTAATTCAGGTGTGGTCTCACAAGAGCAGAGTAGAGGGGGAGAATCACAGAATGGTTTGGGTTGGAAGGGACCTTGAAGATCATCTAGTTCCACCCCCCCATGCCATGGGCAGGGACACTTTCCATTAAACCATCCACCTCCCTCGATGTGCTGGCCACACTTCTTTTGATGCAGCACAAGATGTGCTTTTCTGTTTTGGTTTTTTTTTCACAATGATGACACATGTTGAGCTTCTTGTCAACCAACACCCCCAAGTCCTTCTCCTTAGTGCTGCTCTCAATCAATTCTCCACCCAGTCTGTATTTGTGCTTGGGATTTCCTCAATCCATGTGCAGATCTTGCTCTTGCACTTGGCCTTGTTGAACTTCATGAGGTTTGCACAGACCCACCTCTCAAGCCTGTCAAGGTCCCTCTGGGCAGTGTCTCTTCCCTCCAGCCAGTCGACCACACCACACAGGCTTGGTGTTGCTGGCAATTTTACTGAGGGTGCACTTGATCCCACTGTCCATGTCACTGACAAAGAAGTTAAACAGCACCGGTCCCAGTGCTGTCCTCTGACAGTTGCTACTCATCACTGGTCTCCACTCAGACATCGAACCATTGACCACAACTCTTTTTAAGTTTGACCATCCAGCCAATTCTTTATCCACCAAGTAGTCCATCTATCAAATCCATGTTTCTCCAATTTAAAGACAAGGATGTCATGTGGGACAGTGTTGAGTGCTTGCACAAGTCCAGGTAGATGATGTCAGTGTCTCTTCCACCAACACTGTTGCCTTGTCATAGAAGGCCATTAAATTTGTAAGGCACAATTTGCCCTTAGTGAAGCTATGTTGGCTGTCTCAAATCATCTCCTTGGTGATTAGCAGTTTTCAGGAGGATCTGCTCCATGACCTTGCCGGGCACAGAGGTGAGACTGACTGGTCCGTAGTTCCCTGGGTCTTCCTTTTTTCTCTTTCTAAAAATGGGATAAAGTTTCCCCTTTTCCAGTTAGGGGGAAGTTCACTGGACTGCCATGACTTCACAAATATGATGGATAGTGGCTTAGCCGCTTCATCAGCCAGTTCCCTCAGGACCCGTGGATGCATCTCATCAGGTCCCATGGACTTGTGCACCTTCAGATTCCTTAGATGATCTTGAATCTAATCTTCTCTTGCAGTAGGCGGTTCTTCATTCTCCCAGTCCCTGCCTTTGCCTTATGTGACTTGGGCGGTGTGGCTGGAGCACCTGCTGGTGCAGACTGAGCCAAAAAGGTCATTGAGCACAGGGCTCCTCTTTCCTGTTTTCTCTAGTCTTCCTTTTATAACCAATGTACCTATAGAAGCTTTTCTTGTTGCCTTTGACATCCCTGGCCAGATTTAATTCTATCAGGGCTCTGGCTTCCCTAACCTGATCTCTGGCTGCTCAGACAATTTCTCTTTATTTCTCCCAGGGTACCTGGTCCTTGCTTCCACCCTCTGTAGGCTTTCTTTTTCTATATGAGTTCGTCCAGAAGCTCCTTGTTCAACCATGAAGGCCTCCCAGCATTTTTGCCTGATTCCCTCTTCTGTGTGGATGCATCACTATTGAGCTCGGAGGGCTTGATCCTTGAATATTAACCAGCTTTCTTGGGCCCCTCTTCTCTCCAAGGTTTTATCCCCTGGTACTCCCATCAAACAGATTCCTGAAGAGGCCACAGTTTGCTCTCCTGAAGTCAAGTGTAGTGAGCTTGCTGTGCATCCTGCTGACTGCCCTCCCTGCAGCATTGCACGGCCATGCATGCAGCAGCTACAGCACTTACACTTGCTGAGTGTCTGTCAATGGGAAACTTATTTTTTAACACCTAAGAAAGTGTTTCTGAAAAAATTGCCCTAATGCAATGTGGAGGATTTAACGAAAAAAAGTAATATAGCCATATATGTTGGTGGCAAATCTCCTATTCTTGTTCCACGGTATTCAGCACATTCATGACTTCATATGAAAATCTGTGGGATTCCAGACAATTCCATGTGTCTTTTTCTGCTATTATGTGAAATTTCTGGTAAAATATATTTCAGGAATATATATATATTTAACCTACAAAAGAATGTGATGATTTCTGAAATAACAGTTAAGTGATTACAAAAACATAAAGAGGGCAAGGATTGACACTTGTCTCAGAAAGAAATAGTGTTCGGTGGGCAAAATCAAGTGCTGCCTCTGTTATTGCATATTATATGGAGCAGAAGCTGTAGAAATCCTGATTTTTTGTTTCTTCTGTTTATGGCTGGAATATTGAATATGGAGAATTAAATAAAGTAAAATGTGAACAATTACAAAAATAGAAAAATACTAAGAAATCAGAATCTACAGAGTGTAAGGATTTCAGTTATCTCAGAGCTGTTAGCTCAGTACCGTCACGCTTTACACTACATTTTTCTTCTTGAGAGTACGCATTTTCTTATGTCACTATTTAAATCTTCAAATATAATAATATGTTTTACTAATTGCTGCATTAAAAGTCCTAACTTTCACAAGTCCTGAATGTTTTAAAGTTTAATTACGGACAATGACTATTGAATAAAGTTGATGTCTTTATGAGGGTTGCAAACAATCTACTCATTGCTCTGCACTTCACCTTTCCAGGCTTCATGGCCCATTTCCATCCCCCTATACTTGCTGTTCAAGGTACACCTACATAGATCAGCAGTTCCTCTGCTGATCACAGACAGGGTATCCATGCTCTCACTTTGTATTTCAGAGAACTTGTTGAGTAATTGTTCTTAGATGATCTACACCTTCTCCTTTGAGGTTGTTGTTTTTTTAATCTGGAAAGCTGTAAAAACCCTATAAGATGAACCTCCATTTCACAATGAGACGTGTCTCAAATTCTAAAATCTCTCAAAATTAATTAGAACACTTCTTCAATTCATCTCTTAAGATAAGTATTACATGAAGGCAAGAAAGGCTGGTCACACCTCCAGTCTCAAGGAAACTAGAGTAATCTCAGCATCACTTACAAGTTCCAAGATAGCCACGGATGATGATGACCATCTCTGCCTGAGGTGGCTCCTCAAAAACTATCTTAAACAATATCCTGTTCCCCAGTGCACAGCTAGATTACACTGTGACAACAGGACATTCATTCGTCAACAAAGACAAATGCCTAGTGATTCAAATGCAAAGGAATAAGCGAAAGTATTAAGAAATAGATATAAAATGTTGAAAGTAAGATTCTAGCACCTTCATTTCCATGGAGGCTGAACAACAATAACTTTACGCTTTCCTGCAGCCTCATTCAGTCAGCCAAAAATGTAGTTAATAGCTCCTGTAGTAAGGAGATTCAATTAAAACAAGCACCTTTTTTCCAGTTCAGATCAGAGGTAACTATTTCTCTTAATGTGCTCTTTTGAATGGTGAAAAAGAGAATACTACTCCATGATAAAAAAAAAGACGTTTTTTCCTCATTCTACTTTGCATCTGTGCTTCATTTTACACAGGAATCTTTTCTCTTTACAATTCAGTGCAACATGTGTAAACATGGATTATACCACATCAGAAACCAAGTTAGCTATCTCAAGAGAATTTGTATCTCTGCTGTGTGTAAGTAAGCAGATTAATTCCTAGATCAGGCATTACCTAATGCATTTTCAATTCAATTTCTTATTTTCTTTCTGCACACAAGATCAGGGAAGTGGGATTATTTTATTAATTTTACTAATATTTTACATGTTTTCTCTGTTATCTTTCTTTACTCCAAAAATTTTTCTTAGCTCCTAGTGAGCGACTTAGTATGAGCAAGGATGTGTAAAGACAAGAGACCTAAGCCCTCAGCACCTTACAGAGAAATAAGCAACATGGGGAGTGACAAACTTTTCCTCCCACTGCACTATCAGGAATAAGGAATTCTCATATATTTCAAACCCTGATCTACAGTCATACATCCTGACTGTGGTAAACTCAGTTTTGTATGACATTTAGGAGAAGATTATTTATTCACTAACATTTATGCTGCTTTTATGGAAAATCTTAGAAGCAGCACATGAGCCAGTTTGGTTTTATTACAGCAGTGCCTGCTAGCACTGTTTAAGGTAAGGGTCTGTCAACATATCACAAAAGCATGGGATTTACCATGTAAAGATCTGGCCCATCGAGCCTGCCAGCTTGCCTCTGGTAGTCCCTATGTCTGATGCTGAAATAGAAGATGGCACAGTAAGCCCTTAATACACCTGACTAATTGTGTGTCATGTTAAACTTGGGCATGGGCAGAGGTAAGAGATTCCTTCTTGTTCTCCGCATTGTGCAGCTATTGCTCAAAGACATGAGCTGATTACATATCTATAAGTAGTAATCGATAGTGATAAAAGTATAAAGATCGTTTTCAAGTCATCTCTCCAACTAGCCACAGCAATGGATGTACTACCTTGAATGGGGAAATTAATCACACATTTCTAGTTACACAAAACTACCACTCAGTCTTTTTTGCTTAAAAAGCAGACAGTGTATTCTAAATTACCTATATTGGGTGGAGACTGAAATTAAGAGAAGGCAAGTCCTTGAGCATTGAAGAAAGCGTCTCCAAAGCCAGTAAGAAAATGGACAGAGAAATTAGAGAAAGGAGAAGGAACCATGACTGGAAGAGTGGACAAGGAGAGACTGTAAAGGTGAGGAGAAGGGCTAAGGAGTAAATGGCAGAAACAGAAATAAGAGACAAGTATCAGGAGATGGAGGAAGCGAAAGTGAAGAGTTAAGGGTATCCATTTAGATAGAAATGCGACTGCATGGAGAGAGCAGCTGGGGAGCAGACAGAGTAGCCACTGACAGAACTTAATCTTTTCACAATGCTCCAGACTCTCCTGTTCAAGACCTTCCAGTCCTGCATTACCAGGTAATCTCACAGAAATATCCAGAGGTTCAGAATATGAACAAAATGTCAAATGTCATAGAATCATTTAGGTTGGAAAGGACCTCTAGGATCATCAAATCCAACCTCTGTCCAACATCTCCCTGACTCCTAGACTATATCTTGAAGCGCCACATCTACTCACTTTTTGAACACCTCCAGGGATGGTGACTCCACCACCTCCCTGGGCAGTCTGTTCCAATGCCTGATCACTCTTTCAGTAAAGAACTTCTTCCTAATGTCTAATCTAAACCTCCACTGGCACAATTTGAGGCCATTACCTCTTGTCCTGTCAATAGTTACTTGGGAGAAGAGATCAACACCAGCCTCACTACAATCTCCATTTAGGTAGTTGTAGAGAGCAATGAGGTCTCCTCTCAGCCTCCTCTTCTCCAAGCTAAACAATCCCAGTTCCCTCAGGCGCTCCTCATACAACATATTCTCCAGACCTCTCACCAGCTTTG
>VYZX01025593.1:6615-26172 GCA_013401335.1 Brachypteracias leptosomus | reverse complement strand
CTTACTCTCTCCCTGCTTGCCTTGCTGACGAAGGTTTGGGTTGGGGGGGGGGAGTGATAGAGGGACTAGGGGTGGGCACCGGGCACCCAGCCAGGGTAAACCCACCACACCTTCCTACCCTCAAGCAGATAGATACTCCTGCTTAATTTCATGTCATCTGTAAATCTACTGAGGGAGCACTCAATCCCCTCATCCAGGTCATCGATAAAGATATTAAATAAGACCAGCCCCAGAATTGAGCCCTGGGTGACCCTGCTTGTGACCAGCCACCAACTGGATTTAACTCCATTTACCACAACTCTCTGGGCTTGGCCACCCAGTTTTTAACCCAGCAAGGAGTACACCTGTCTCCATGAAGATACAGAACAGCAGAAACTGTCAAATACATCGCTAAATAATCAGTCAAACATGACAATAAAGAAAGAAAAATTACATAGAGATTAATATGGAATTAATGCGGATCTCAAGGCATTTAGAAAGAGTTTTTGACCTGAGTTAAGGATAGAAAGGACTTTTATACCTCTTGAACTACATGTTATAGTTGGTAGTTCTCCTACATAATAGTTTCCTTCACCTAAACTAGAACTCATCTTTGCCAGTATCTTTGCAAATGCGGCTATAGTCCTTAGTGCATGCCATGACATGTAAGATGATCCTATACATAGTCCCAAAATCCCACTGCTGCAAAAAAAATCCACAACCAACCAACCAACAAAAAAAGAACTCAGGGATTTTTTTTTCTAAAACGAGTAAATTTTTTTGCCACAAACACTTGTGAAATTAGTTATTTTAGTTGTCATGCCTTTCAGAGAACATTGTTCATATCTGAAGTTAAAATTAATACAAATGACTGAAGAAGCACAGCTTCATTACAAAGGATTTACGTACAAACCCTCTTATCAATACCAGCCTCCTAGTTCTAGACTCCTAAAGACAGAAATATGGAGCTACAAATAACATTCATTTCCCAATTACTATGCCAACCAGCTCTTTTTATTATAGACTGTATTTGCATTTGACTGACTCGTCTAGTGGAAACAGTGCTGCAAGACCATCATCAAGCATTTTCTCTTTTTCAAAGACATAATCCAGACTATGCACACCAGTGCGCTATCAACTGGTTTAATCATTCCTTTACATGATAAGGGATCCCACGCTTTGCAAATCTGGATTTTTGTTAAATCCTTTCATGTTCCAATTTTAACCCATCAGTTATGAAATGATGGGAATTTGTTGCAGAATCATTGTTTATTTGACTTCTGTAGGAATCTACTTATTTTCTTCTGTTTTTCATAGGCAGTACATTTGAGAATGCATTCAAAGGAGCATTGCTTTGTATTCAATTTTCTTTACAGTTATGATCTGCATATAATATTCATTAAAAGTTTAGTCTTCTTTTGTATCATGAGTTGTCTGTGAACATATGGATTCCTACATGCCTACATTCTATTTACAATTTTTATAAAAGAGTTTATAAAAATAAGTTCAATTCATAGGCTGCTAATGTACAACTCTTTGGGTGTCTGCTCATCATTTCAAGGAATAATCTTGTAGGAGTTTGTTTAACTTGTAGGAAGCCTGAGAACTCCTTAGTGCTGTCAAGCAGGTCTGTTAATCTTTGTAACTTGATCTCCCATTTGTAAAATTGTGATAAAATTATACTATTGTCCTGTTCTTTGTCTGTAAATTCTTTCAGGAAGGGATATGCTCTTTTTACCTTCTTGATTCAGACATTATACTAACAACAGCATGATTATCTGTTTTATGACATTTAATAGGCTAGTCTGGACACCAAGAACATTTTGGGGAGAAAGCACAAGTCAAAAAAATAAAATTATATCAAACAAACTTGTGGAATTCAAATAAACAGTCACAAAGACTATTCTGCATTGTTTATCCAAGTATAATTATCTTTAATCTTCTCTTATTGCTTCTCAATCTAATTGTAAGGTGATCAGGTTTAAAGTGAAGCTCTGACTGCACTGCACACAAGTTTTACAGAAGCTCTTAAACATGCTGAAGGCCATATTGTGGAAATTCATATGTGGGAAAACATCTATTTTTGTATACAAATACTGTAAAGAAGTATTAGAATACTCAAGTAACATTTTTGGGATGTACCCAGATTAAATTAGAGCTGAAGAAATAGAGAAAAATCAGTCTTAAAAAAATTATGCCCCACACTGTGACACAGATGTCTAAACTGTTGATATATTTCAAAGATAAATTCTTCCCATTTTTTCAGTATGATTTCGAAATGGCTCTGTTCTTCTATTTGTTATAAGTAAAATAAAAAGTAAAATGAATTCTAAATCTTCATTGTTCATATTGTATCAAAAAGTATGTATTGTTCAATGAAAACATGAAAATGCCTCACTTTTTATGAGCAAAATATTGCTCAAATATCCTTATGCACATCTTAGAGGGGAAGAATTTAATCTACATAAATCCACTTTCGAGTTTTTAATTTTATTTCAATTTACAATGTTTCCATATATGATATTAAGAGTAAGCAATGGAATTTAATTGACTCAAAATACAATATGAGGACAGTGAATTCAGTCATGCTTTTACTGTTAAGACTGATGCAATGATTTATTTACTTGTCATTTCACTTACTTTTGTATTTGAACGTAAATTACAGTTACAACACTTCATACCTACCAGTTGGTACATATGTTATACTGCTAATGACATATACCTTTACAATTAGAAGAGCTCATTACAATATGAATGTTTATTCTGATTCAGAAACTTTCTGACTTTGTCTAGCGAAAACTATCACTCCTGTCATGTGCATGGTCATCTCTTTCAAAAAAGTGTCATAAATTTAGGGACTTGTGCGTCAAACATGAGGAACTGTAATCAAGTTGAGAACTGCGAAGGAAACCCAAGTCAAACCACAAGATGTTAGAGGTTAAAATCAGACACACTGAGTGATGAACGGCATTACTGAGATGGAAATGATTGCTAAACACAGCCCAGGTCTTAGCCCATCACAAATATTAGTAATTCATCTAAATACAGAGCTGGGCATTCAAACAAAATCTCATTTCATGAAAAAATATGGAAATTTCCAAATTTATTTTTAATCTACACTGGAATGATTTAACAGATCTATTAAAACATCACTTGAAACCATTCTCTCTAGAGCAGTCTAGTGGTCATGGCACTTGCCTTGCACTGGAAGCCATGCACAAGCCATGCCAATTTCAGGTACAGAACTAATGTCATTCACATTTTGCATCTGTCCAGAGATCAAAACAATGGTTACTTCACTACTGACTTTTTATTTTTAATTGATTCTGTTGGACTTTTTTATTCATGAGAGAGTAAAAATTAATGTTCTTGAGGAGAAAGAGGCACTGCAGCTGTCATACATCTCATGCAATACCCTCAGGACTTTGCTTTGGTTTCTTTGACCAATCCTGAAAAGTCTTACAATAAGAGTAACCATATTTTTCAGCAAAAGAGCATTATGGTGCTTTGTGTTTTCTAACTGTTCATCTCCACCAATAACCATAAACTGCTGGCACTGGTGCCAAGTTCGTGCAGAGAGATTTATGTTGGCAGCATACGAGCTTCTGTGCTTTTAAAAATAAATTTGGCACCAGGCACTAAAAGGGTTCACCACCACTGATCTAGATTACATCCTTCTTTATCAGCAGATGAGTTTCAAAATTCTCATTTAAATAAACTTTCCCAATTTATTTGTACTTTCTTCCATTAGATTAATGCATATAAGAAGAATTCTCTGAAATCATCTGCAAACTTGCTGCATTTTTCTTTTACTACCTTGAAAAAACTCCTGCCTGCTGCTTTAGTGTCTTTAGTGTTGTTTATTACACTAAGCTTAATTATCTCCATTTTTGCTTTTGCCTCCCACACTTGCTTGTTGCCATTGTATTCACGCCTGTTCTAAAGACAGTATCTAAGCTAGCTGAGGCCAGCAGCTGTCTTTTCTATATCAGGTTTGGACAGAGTCTAGCACAAAGGAGCACTAGTTCCCGACTAGAACCCCAACACGCTTCAGCACTACAGATGTTAAATATCATAATAATGATTGTATCTTCCTTACACAATGATTACTAGCAAAGCTGTACAGCTTTCAAAGAGCCCTTGTTTTTACTTTTCACCAGCAGCTGAAGCAAAGAACACGTTTCCATTATAAGATGAAGCTGTACAATCTCATCCAACAAATGATCTCACTCTAACCCTCACACTAACTTTGCTATTAAGCAAAAACAGGCACATTTTCAAATATTGATTCCAACTAATGTCTGATCCTAACAGGCATGATCTTATCGGAGCCCCACTATAATAGAAGGAGTGTCAGAGTTAAACAGAATAGGTTTAGATAAGATCACAATCTTCCTCACCATGATGTGATGCTATCACTGAGTGAGTATAGTATTTGAAGTAATTATCATTAATAGATATTGGCAACAGGAAGAGTGGTCACTGCTAAGATCTAAACAAACTTGTGCATGATAAAATAAAACAGGTTTTATCTGAATGGTGGATAAGAATATATGTTATGTGCCCTAAGAGACTTAGCTGCCTTTATATTTTTCTTTGAAATGACAGATATTCAATTAAGAGAGAAATATTGAGTAGCAATGTTGCTAGTTTAGTTTGCTCCGTACCTTCTGTTTTGTGGCAAACTGCCACTTTAGCCTTCCTGCTGCTTTCCTGATGTCTATCTTGACACATGTCCCATGCCATGTTTTGTGGACAGACCCTGGTCTCATGGTTTGCCTGAAGAGCCATGGCCACAGCTGATTTCATGGTGCCCTTCCTTGTTAGCAGAGAGTGAAGTAGAAAGGGACAGTCTTACAGGAGGTGTGGGAAGCAAAGGGTCATCTTTCTAGAATTTGATCCCTATAGCTGTTTTCTTATTTTAATTTTTTGCAGGAATATTGGGCATAGGATAGTCCCATGAGGTACTAGCCTAGAGGACTGGTCTCTAAGGTAAGTGGGCTGTGGCAAAGCCACAAGAGAGGCATAAGGTTGACAGACATCTTGCTTAGTTTGATTTTTGTCTCACCATTCATTCTGATCATGGTAGACTGTTTATGTTTTCAGAAAGAAGGTGGTACTGTAAAAGGTAACACCGGCTTTGATGTGGCAAATTCTCTGTGAAACTCTTAAGTCTTTCTCCCCTGAAGCTATTAGCATGTAAGGCCAAAACAGCACAGAATGAAAATAAGAATTTTATAGCCCTGGAAAAAATGTTATCAACCTAGGAAAACTGAAAACACCGGTATATTAAAAAAAAAAAAAAAAAAGTCAGCTGATAGTTATGTGTGTGCTTTTGTAATGAAATAGCACAAGCATAGCTAAACTTTCATATTCCAAAGCCATACAAAAATAATACATGAGAAGAGGGTGCAACTCTAAAATCCCTTTAACTATTCATCATGAGTAGAAATAAGCAAGTGTGTAACACATAGAAGGGCACAATCAGATTTCCAAGGAGCAATGTTCTCTCTGTTTATTGTGATAACAATATTGAACTCTAATATGCTATTTTTCATCCTTACAGCATTTACAGACATTAGCTAATTAAGTCAATTTTAAAAATATTTCTAAATTAATGGGGTACTTGCCCAGACTACCCAAATATTGGTCTTATACACAAAAACCCACACGCAGCTTTTCTATTTATCTTTGTGTATTTGTCTTCTCAAATGTGTGATTAACTCCAGAGCACTGAAATCTTTTTGATAATCGCTGAAGATGAATGTATCAGGACAATCAGCAGCATATGGAACACAGAATGCTGCCAGATGTTAACACACTAAAATAAAGCAGAACCATTCATGTACTCCGTATCTTGTCTAAAAATAATATACTCGTTGACCTTAACCCTATCAAACCAGTCCCGTCTTCAAGGTCAAATAAAATAACAAATATTTATCTTCTATGGAGAGGTTCATAGGCTGTACTTGCAGTGCTCAGTGTCACAAAATGCTAAGCATACCTCAGTCCTACTATTTAGAATGAAAACTTGCGAGTGCTCAGCACCTCCCACTGGTGCTCAGCACTAGGCAAAATCAAGTCCTAAGTGCATTATTAATCACTGTCCAAAATTTGAGATCATCATGCATTCCCTTTCATTGATCTGTATTTTTTTAAAGACTATAGATGGAAACAGAAAAACACCTAGTTAGAGTAAAAAATACAGGCATATAAACTGTGATGTTCAACACATACTTCATTTGGAAGACATCTGGATAATTTGTATGTTGTCTTGAAAAAGTAACTTCAACAATCTTTGCTATCCCAATAAATTTTTGAAGTGATAACATCAACGTAGCGTACAGTTGCAGCTCTCATGAGGTCGAATATCACACTGCAGTGGGCCACAGCAGCCAGTGCCACCCCCTGGAATTCTTTACTTCCCCACATCTTGCAACTATCCCAAAGCAGACTTTGCAAGTGCTCCTGTCCAACAGCACAGCCACAAAAACAGAAAACAATGACAACATCATGATCATAATTCTGAAGAGTTCAGGAGGCCTCAAAGTTATGGTAGTTACAGTGAACAAAGAATTAGATAGTCAACTATCTTTGGTATGACTGACAAGAAAATGCTTATTAAAGGTCAGAAAGGCCATCTAGTCCCACGTATGCCACCAGTCAGAGCAAGTGTGGTAGGTGCTACTCCAAAGACACTTAAACCCTGCAACAAGTGCTAACAATTGGCTTGGAAGATGGAATGCAAGGAATGTTAAGGAGACACAACCACACCAAGTGGCCTCACATTTGTGAGAGGTCAAGTTTCAAAACATAGATATTCTTCCTATTTTCTACTGCTGAATGTTTTGGTGGAGGGGGAAGTGTTTTCAAAAGTTCATGTGCAGTCATTTACTACACACAGGTACCCATTATTGTTTCTATATGCATTAAAGGTATTTACTAACACAAAAACAGTACCATAAAATGAGCTTTGACAATGACAGTGATGCCAAGAGCCTTCTTGCAAATGTTTCCACATCCAGTCCATGGTGTGTTCTCTGTTTTCAGCCTGCCTAATCGGGGCTCTGGTACCTGATAGTGGATGACTGACTATAGAAATCAAGATTCAGCTTACTCCCTGAGGCATGCTGTACCGCCAGATCAAAGTGCACACATTTGGCATCCTGAAAATGCAATACCATTCACTTTGCAAATCTATGACACAGAAACCTGGGACAACGATCCTTATAAATCAGATGGTATTTCTTAAAAAAGAGGTACACAATACTTAGAAACAAAGTCCTAAGTAAACCTTTAAATAATGCCTTGAAAAAACTACACTGACAATATTTGGTTATACAGAGAGTATTAATTCTAACTTTAGTTAGCAAGAAACTGGAGTGGAAAGGGAGAACATTCAGAATAAAATAAAGCTGCAGGCAATTGGTAAGGGACATGCCAAAGAAATATAGCAGCTTACTTCCTTATCTCCCAGCAAGCCCTTGTTATATTTCAATTAGATTTTGAAACCAGTATCCTACACTGTTGTGACCAACTGTCTAGCTTCCTGTAATGTCCCATCTGCCATTTTCTACCAAAAACAGTGTCTCATTCTGGCCTTTTAAAGTGAATCTTGAAAGATTTTAGCTACCTGCAGGCATCTCTGAGCAGCCAAAAAAGTGAAGTTGGCTGCAGACATTTCTCAGCATCAGGGTGCCAAAAGCCACAGGGTCATCTGCTCCATTTCCTTCCCCCATGCCACAGCTCAGCTGAGCCCACACCACTCCCGTCATCTTGGTCCAGCCTGTTCTTAAACATACCAGCCACAAATTTACTACAACCTCCTGAATCTCTTCCAGCCTTTCACTCTTATTACCATTAGGAAGCTCTTCCTCGTATCTAACCTAAATCTTCCTTGCCAATACCTAAGCCCATGAGCCTAGCAGGTTCAGCTAATGCAACCCATCATTTTCTTTCATCCACAATTCAGGTGGATCCGAGAAGCGAGGGAAACCCTCCATCACAGAATTGTACAGGATTAAGATGGTATTTTGGCTTGGAGGAGGGAAGGTGGATTGACCAGAGTGAAAAGAGAAACAGGAGTAAGGTAAAACAAGGGGATCTCCCAAGAGAAGAACATGATCTGGAATTTAACAAATATGAATAAGATCCAATATTTAATGCAGTAAATGCAACTACATCCAAGAGGAAAAAACACCATAAAAGCAAAGAGATAAGACTAAGATATATTATGAGGTCCACAGCAGTATTAAAAATTAGCAATAGCAGAACCAGGCTTGCTTCAACATAAGCCGAAGAAACGGAATATTTTGGACCTACTATTGTTTTCTTCTTTATTGCTCTCTTCCCTTTATGCTAATTTGTCCCAGTTTTCTTCCAAAAGTGAGGACAACAGCTTGCAGAAGAGGGAGAGAGGGAAGAATCCTTCCTCACCTCCCCAGTGCCAAGGCACACCTCCCTCAGTTCTTCCCCTAAACTTGTCTTTAATGTCCTCACACGTGGCAGAAGTTCCAGTTTTGTCTTTAAAAAAAGTGGTCACTCATCCCTCAGGTCAGAAGATTTGAAGCTTTCAGAAGGAAGCTTCGAAGAAAAAAAAAAAGTATTTTGGGAAATGTGAGATGTTTATAAATAAATACATAAATAATATTATTACTGACACACACAAAGCTTCTATGCTTTTCAGATATCAAATCAAATGTCATAAACAAGATATACTAATCTGTGACAGGAAGAATTTTAAATTATAAGACATTTTCTCAGAGTGAGAATAATCTACATAAACGATGACAACTCAAATGCCTTGTAGTTTATTCTAAATGCATCAGTAGCATTCAGACTGCTATCCAACCCTTAGAGCACAGTAAAGACAGTATTTGTCTATGTAAAACTCATTTATTCCCTAAATACATTAAAGAGAGAAAAAAAAATAATTATAACAATATTTAATGCTTGGTAGTTTGTGAAACATTTTGTAAATACATTGAACCATTTTCCCTTTCTCTCTAGTCTGTGAAACATATGATAAAATGCATTAGTGAAAAGGGGGCAAAAGTTTATTAATTAATGCAAAGTTACTGAGGAGCCATCACAGGATTAAATTTATGAACTTTTTCTCTGGGCTTGATAAATGAGGCCCAGGACATTTACAAACCTCACTCAGCACTTAAGATCTCAGGTCAAGCTCTGTATTGCCCATATTTTAGTGATGCAAAGTAGATCTGCATCTGGAAAAGGACTAATTTTGCTATAGCTGAACAGAGAAGGAAGTTCAGCAAAATGTTAGTCAAATAAAACTCTGATTTTCAGGACCTAATAATAGTCAATACATTCTTCTGTCTAGAATATGCTATTTTTATATACTCATAAACACTTAACATTGTGTGTATATATATGAACAAATATGGACTTACTATAATTACAATTTCTAATGCATTTATGTATTCACACATACTGTACTAACTATACTTAGTATAAATATTGAAGGCTTTTTTTCTATTTGAAATATGCAAAAACAAAACTTCACAGTATGCAGTTAATTTGGTTGGTAACGTTAACAAATAGAAATACCTTTTAATTCCACCACTCTTGAAAAGTTACAGGCTACTCTCTCAAGCACATTCAGACAGAAAGGGAACTGATATTTGGGACTTTTATCATTCCATCCAGCAAGCAGCCACTGTCTTCACTGAAACCACAGGTCCATTCCTTTACCTGAAGTCACTTTTTAATTTAAATGAAGACAGACAATTGTTTCAAATCTTGTTTTGTTACTATGGTATCTAGGCCTATACTTCTATTAGCACAAACAGATTTTGACACTACCAAAATGCAAATTTTCTTTTCACACCAAAATTTTCTCTACAGCACACCCTTTATTCCAAACAACTGCCACCTATTGCTTCCACAAGTCTTATGGAACGCATCCATTGATGTTTTCATAAGCACGTCATTTGTATGCCCAGGTAGTACTTCTGGACAAAGTACTGAGTGCAACAAAAGTGTTGCCACAGTTCCACAGGCATCCAGTATCATGGTGTTTTTCTCCACTACCAATGTACACTAAGGCTAACTACCCTTGGGTGGCCATAGATTTGTCTGCAATTGCCCCAAAGAAACCCAGGAGCATTCAGGTCATTTTTATTTTCTGGTGGCCAAAGAGAGAACGCAAGCCCCCAGGTCTTTCAGTTCAGTGCCCATTTTAACTACCAAATTCTTGGCTTAACAATGCAAATGTCTTTGTAGACACAAGCACCTTCAGAGTTTTATGTTCCACTAAAACGAGGGAGGTAGAACTTCCTATGCTTGTTCTATGTATGTGAGAAAACTGAAAAAAAATGTGTCAACAATTTAGAAACTGAATTTTATTTCAGAGTAAAAAAAAATTATGTTCTTTAACATTTAGTGAGAAGAAAGTTATTTCAAAAACTGCTGAATATTTAAATCTGACATTTTGTATCTGCTTAGTCTATATATGTTTCGTAAATAAGAAGAAATATCATTATAAAATGCATTAATCTTAAAAACTTCCTCAGGGGACATTAATGTTAAATTCCCCATCTTAAAGATGGGTGTTGAACTTGTGCCTGTTAGGTATTTCAGTGTACTGGGCTGCATAAATGATCTTAAATGGAGCTAAATCAATTCTTTCTCTCACCCAACATCTTAAAATAAGACTGTTGTGTTATAAACTTAGCAAAATCTAGAATAGCAAAATAAGCATTTGTGTCTTGAAGCCTATGGTACAGAGAAGATTAGACTAGATGACCACAATCTAGCAGCACAAGAATATGTTGCTGCTGCACAGTTTATTGCAGTGTTCTCTCTAAACAGTTTAACAGTGAAATATGTGCTCCAGTACACATTGTCTTCTCTTTGCTTTTCCCTACATCCTGAAATGGAAAAGCCTGGCAGTTGCAGATGGTGTCTCCCTCTGCTTCTGTTGCCTGGGAGGCCCTGAGCCAAATTTTCTTGACCTTTTTCTGTCCTGGGCTCCTGATCTTGCCTCATCTCTTCTGTCGGGCCATCCCCTGGCTCTGCTCTCAGGAGCTCCCTGGCAATGTGCCCTCAGGGTACAATCCTACCTTGAGAAGGACTCTCCCACAGAAATGAAGCTTGCTGAAATAGGACAGATAGTTTATTGACTTTTCTCCCAGGGAACTGAGTGAGTTTAATAAAAATGATTGGTAATGTCTACTACTTAATTACAATAGAATTAGGATAAAGTCTGCTTAATGGAGATGCTTATAACAAGCACCAAGTAACTGAGATTATTTTAAAAAACTTTTCAAAGTGATCAGTGGTAGTTTTAAACAAATGTTAAAGTTCTGCTGTTTGATAAACAAGAGTTAAAATGACCCATGGATATGCGTAATCTTAAAAAAGGGTTGTAGCCAATGAAGAGAAGTTAAAAAACAAAAGCAACTAGTGTGAAAATCTCCTATATGCATTCTGGAAATCATCAGTTCAGAAATAAAGAAATAAAAAGGAACAATGTAATTTGAATCTTGTCTTCCTATGAACATTTGGAGGTTTTTTGCTGCTTTTTAAAAATAAACAAACCACATTTGTCCGTTAAACATTTACTATCTTAAAATTAAGGCTACTGTAATGGCATGTAGTACTAATACCAGTGTACTAAGAGCATTTGGACAGAGGTGCATGATCAGTGTGCTCCTTCTTTTCATGGACCATCACCATGCTTCATCACCTGTTGGCATTCTGGAAACTACTTACGCAAGCTGGAAAAAATATTTTCGGCTTTTTTAAAAATAGGTTATTTATTCAGATCATTACCACATCTTGCTATCATATTAGTAACATGTTTTAAATTATCTCTGTTGTGTAAGTGTAAATAAAGGAGCAGAAATAAATAATTTTTTTTTGAAAGAAAAGAAGCATCTAAACTACAATTTTGCACAGAAGTTTCATAACAAGTTCTGTCACTGCATTCCCCTCAACTACGTGTCTAGATAAATGGGAAAGCACTTTATGAAAGGTGAGACAATATGAGATGATGTGTTCTCAAAAGACTGTTGTGGATGGCCATGTGGATGTCCACATCATCTCAGCATACCTCAATTTTTTTTAATGTTTCAGTTTGTATGAAGTGGCCAATCCTGACACTTGCACAGTGCATGAGCACATCGCAGCAAGCGTGACACAATGTGCTGTCCAGAAGCACTGTTACCCTTATGTCTGCTCATGTTTGGGACATAAGGAAGTGTTTTTAGACTAGTTTTAAACATGAAGAGCCTGACAGTAACAGCAATAAAAATAACAACTTTTTCTGTAGTCGCTCAAAGTTATAAACCCAGTATAACAAAGACTAGAATCAAGGTTTGTTACTCAATACACTATTATTGGTAATTAAATATAAAAATGGGTCTGCACTAATATGAACCAAAATCCCCATTTGCAGGTAACTATCTGAAGATAAAAACTGCCTTATCCCTTTCCATGTCTGAACATGAGAACCAGAGACTATAGCCTGACTACAGACAGACTACTGGCTGTCTCGGTGGACATACAGCATTGACAACCAAAGTGCCCAGAAAAACCTTGCACTGCAACTCTGGAGATTAAAAGTTGCTGGCTACTACAGATATGAGGTTTTTGACCTGAAGTGACCAGCCACAGATTAGTGAGTGAGTAACTTAACTGCATTTTGAACCTTGGCTCCTCAGCCCCTCACATGCTACACAGTCAAACAGTTTCGGGAGGATATCTTCCAGAAGAAGTATTGCTTTGGTGCTGAACCTCCCAGATCCCATTAAAGGATCCCTGCTGTATCCTACTGTTCGCCTGGCCCAACCTAGCACACTTTCCTCCCACAGATTCCCTTCACATCCATGTTGAATCCTCTTTTCCTTATCAAGCCGATACAGGCCTGCCCCACGCGCTCCTCCCTGTGACAAGACAACGAGAACACGGGGCAGGATCTAGCTGCTCATTGTTTTCCTTCGCAAAACCCTGCCATGGGCACAGATTAACACCAAAAACTAGACAGTTGCAGCCAAGGGAAAAGGCCTTTCAGAATGCCTCCACACGACCACTGGAGTGATGGCGCGAGTCACTGCTCAACATCCATCCTGGGCTATGTGGTTCTGCGACATTTTTGTTTCTAAGGCCCTCATTCCCACCAAATTGTCTCCTCAAATAGGGAAAATATTTACAGCCTGGAAAAAGCAAGCAGATGCCTTTTTCTTAAATAGGCCGCTAGTGCCTTGAATTAGAGCTGCTTATGCACAGCAGCTTCTCATTCAGTGGTTTGTATGACCAGCCTAGAGGGGTCTTCTGCTCTTCTTGCCTGCCTGTTCACATTAGACTTGACATTTGTGCAAATTCACTTTCCTGTTAAAGACAGGAATCACAAGCTAGAAGTTTCATGCTTAGAAATATATTCCTGTCTACTTGTAAGTACCCAAACTACTATACAAACTACTGAATTTTCTGTGATGTAGCAAGGCACAAAGTCTGATCCTTCCTGGTAAAACTAGTAATTAAATCATGTCACCTTCCTTGCAGAGCTGAGTTCTCACTAACTGCTAGATAGAAGGCAGTATTGTAGAAAACTCTTCATGTGTCTTTTTGTTCAAATAGCAAGATTACATTAAATCTCAAACAGAATATGGAAACATGTAAGTGATCTCTTTTTACCGTAAATCAAGAGAATAAGCTCTTACTTTAAAAGTACACTTTCTAGGCTTGAAAAGATACTCCTGTGCACTTAATTTTCTTGAGACTATCAACTATCATGGAACAGTTAATGGAAAGTGGAAGAAGTGGAAGGAAATGGAAGGCAATAGCCTCTGTGCCTGACTGTGCAGATGGATACAAACTACGCATGCAGCTGAGAGCAGGAGAATTTTGCCAGTCTGGCAAAATTACAGGAATACATCATTAAAAGTATCTAAATAGGAGACCTATCACTCTAAATCTAAGAAAAGTATCTAAATAGATACCTATAAGTATTTTTAAATTATATAAGGAGTTCTTAAGTTCAGATTGAAATGGGAATTAAATGACTAAGCAAGTTTTAAGATCTGAGACTCTTTGCTGTTAAAAACAATGTTCTTAAGATTTCTGGTGGCTGCACGCAGATTGTTTAATCAGCAACAGTAATGCAGTGGGGTACATTATTTCATATGGGACTTTGATCAACCTGTAATTCATGAGTACTGACTGCATAACTCCTAGGTGAGAAAAATTAGGAATTTTTATTAGACATTGAGCTAATTCATGTCTACCAATAGTTTGAGTATTCTGCAGTCCTGATACAGGCCTTGTTCTACCATATCTCCTGACAGTGCTGCAGCATTGCTGACAAAGTCAACAGCTGCTATTCCTACTGTGAACAGCCCTTAAATCATTTTTGTTCAAGGCACCCAACCTTCCACTACTCTGAGATGTATATCATTAATATATTTCAAGACAGAAACTTGAAAGATCTAAAAAGTATTTGACATCTGGCACGGTGACTCAATTAATTATCGTGCTGAATTAATTAGCTTGATCTGTCTCCTGAGCCAACAACAGTGAGACTGTATTCAGCAACACAGCACTGCTGGAAATAGGCACTTCAACAGGATATTACATGTACAGGCTGTATACAGTGCAGAGTATGAGGGCAGCAAGTAAACTGTTATACTGTTACAGCTAGGTAATGAATCCTATGAGGCAATGTCACGTTGCTAACACTGAAGTCAGCTAAGACAATCGTGGTCAGCCACAAACACATTTTCCAATAAAGAGATCAGCTGCAAAAATTGTGATATTTACTCACATGAGGTTCCTTGAGTCTTTCTTTCCTTCTGACGTGAAAGTCTGACTCAATTCTAGGGAGGTAACGCTTTACTCAAATGAGCTTTCCAAACCAGATATAAATAACTTATGTAAACAAATGTAACAACAAATGCTCCGTTATGAATAACAGAGAGTACGTATGCTAGTGAGAGAAGTAATCACAAGTGTCAAGCAAACAGAAAAATCATAAATAAAACAGAATAATTTCAAAATTAAAAAAAAAAGATAAAAGAAAAATATGTAGAAGCTGGCACTGGATTTGTGTTGTTTAAACAGCAAAATGAAGTTCTATCAAAAAGTTTACAGTTCTTCACACAGCATTTTTAATGTAACAAACCTAGGGTTACAGGAAACATCTGTATTTGGGAAAAAGAAACAATACTTAGAATCACATAATAATTCAGGTTGGAAGGGATCTCTGGAGGTCACCCAGTCCAAACTCCTGCTAAGAGCAGGGCAAACTTCAAAGTCAGATCCATCTTCGAAGCTAACTCAGATTGCTCAAGATCATACCCAGTTCAATTTTGACTACCTCAAAGGATGGAGTTGCTCAGGGGACAATACTGCTGAGGACTAAAATTCTGTTTATAGGAACTTTTTCAGATTTACAAGTGTATTTATATTAGTAGGCAAAACACAAGTAAAATCTTTCAACTGTTAGCAAAAAGAGACTTTAAGGCTTTTAATTTGGCAAGAATCTAATCAGTATCTTTCAGTTTAGTGAGAAAAAAGTTCTGAAAATTTTCATCCCACATCTCTCTGAACTAGGCCAAGAAAGTTGTTCCATCCCACTACAATCACCAAACGAAAAAGTCAGCTCTGCTCACTGTTTAATTACAAGTTCATTTAAATCGAAAATATCTTAGCTGAATGTTTTTGTTACAGCAGTGGTATTTGCCCAAATTTACAGAGTATTAACTGTGCTACCAAAGGAGAAGCAAGCTCCTGCTTAGGAGGACTGTGGTTGTTCTATGTCCCCTTCAGAAAACAAAAATGAAATATATGATCAACTGTTGACATATTGAAAATTCATCCTAAGAATACCTAATAATGATAAATTTTATAGTGAAGGATCAATAAACACCATCTCCAATACTCAAACATTATCTTCAAGTCTCATATGGAAGTGGTGCAAGTGGACAGGGCAATAGGGACAACACAAAGCTGGCATTTTTCCTAAGTTATTATGTGGACTTACTTCGAGTTACAGCAGGACTAAGGCTTATGTTGCATGAAAGTTGATGAAAGTAGTAATAGTAGAATCTTAGAAAACTATCTAAATTATAGGTAGTTGCCACAAGAGACATTTTATGAACGAGATTTTGAGAATGCTGATAGACCAAGAATAAAAGAGATGAAGACGTAAAAACAACATGGATGGAGAAAATGGACAATGGTATTCAAATTGTCCAGTTTCCCCTTTTTAACAATAAGATGCTTTAAGTGTCCAGTACTTTTGAAAATCCATCCTTCATTCAGGTGCCTGACCAGGAAATCTGATCTGGGTTGGGAATACTGAACTTAGCCAAAGTTTTGATGCCACTTTCTGCAACATCTTGTTATCAACGCTTAATTAATAAATTATGCTAAAGATTCAAGATCTTAAATGGTGCCTATGTACTTAGAATAATACTTCATTACAAACTGAATGTGCATATTTATCGAAAGTAACATGCATACTATGCAGCAAGCCCTTAGAAAGAGAACTCCAACATACAGGCATAGGTTCTTCAGGGAGGAGTTAAAGACTCAGTTTTCCCCTTTTCTCCCTTGTCTGCATAATCCCTCTCTCACACTGTCCCAGGTGGTACTTCTGCAACTCAACACTCCTTTTGGGTCCTCCAAGGGAAGGACAATACCCCCAGCACTTGGAAGCTCAGCTTCACTTACAGCACAGATGTATCTACCCCAAATGTATGTAATATCCTTCTGTGAAACAGCTTCATAAGTCTTCATGCTAATACATTAATATAAAGTCTGTAACAGCAAACAGTGATCCAGCCGAAGGTAATGGCTCTTCAGAAGTATCCCCCTGGGCAATGCATGTTCCAAGATTGTCTAAACCCTTTTAGATATCTTAGTTGCTTTTGTTCAATAGAGGGTCACCTTTCTAGATATTCTCAGAAAATTAATCTTAACTATATAGAAATAATATTGAAGTTCAGACTTAAAACCAATACAAAGAAAAATGAAATGAAGACCTAGAAATGACATAATTTTCAATGCACTGAGCTGACACCAGCAAAGCGTTAAAGTAGTAAGGTCATGCACTTTCTGCAATCAGAATAAAAAGCAAGGCTAACTGACAATGTATTATGTCACAGGTGCCTGTTGATATCTTTCAAAATAATTTTAACCTGATGAAAGATCTTCTATGTTCGGTAACATTAAAGCGAATTTAATTAATTTTATCCTAAAATAATGTAGCTATTTATTTTCTATACCAGCCATTAATATAAATTAAGTACTCAGAAAAAAAAAAGCCATGCAGAAATCAGGTTGTTACTACTGAAATGCAACAGCTTGGTTCAGCAAACTAGGAAGTGATATTTCCCTTCTGTAAAATAACAAGTTAAATACTCTTAACCTGTGCTCCAAATAACTTTACATGGACGGTTGCCATAGATGAACTAATTGGAAAAGAGCCAAGTACGACTCTCCATGAAAGCTAACAATGCCTGTTTTCAAATGCTCTGGCTGAATAGCAATTCAAGCTATTCCCTAAAGAATGACACACAATAGAACGAAGCGAAGCATCTCGGAGCATCTACATACCAAGGTGTTATTATTCAGATCCATCTTCCCAGCAAAGGGCCCCCATGTTGTTCCAACCGGAAGCTGCTGCCGGCTCTGAATCTTGCGCTCCCCGTCTTTCTGGACCACCTCCAACTCTCCTGCATACAAAGAAAACAAGCAGTGTTGAGAGTACTTTCACTTGTGCCTTGACAACAACCACCTCTGCCTTTGTGTTGGCTTTATATGCACAATGTTCTGAGGACCCATATAATGAGAATTAATTATGCCTGTCTGAAAACAACTGATGTTGTCATCCTCCAAAAGAAAAACAAACCTTTTTCCCTTATAATTATATTCAAATTTGGTTTAGAAAGTCCCATTCCTTTCTTGCATCTTTTTACACACGTTAGAGTTTGAAGGCATTTTTATTCAGAATAGTGGTTTCACAAAAGTTCTTAAGAAACGCTGAGGAGAGGGAAGATGATAGCTGAGAGGAGAGAGTGCAGTAGCAGCCACACCTGGTGTATTAACCTCCTTGATGCATTCTGCTGTCACGAGACCACATGCTGAAACATTCAGCTACTAAATATTCTAGAGACATACCATACAGTGTGATAGAAATCCTGAACAACTCTACTAATTTTGAAGAAACTACTAAAAATATTTACTACAATTTAAAAAAGGATTTTGAAGCAAGTGAGGTTTTACAGGCAGCAAGAATTAGACCCAAAATAATTTGTTAGCTTAAGGTCTTAACACAAAATAAGTAAATGCAATGGGAAGACGGCATAAGGATGTTTATTCAGTGTGCAGAAAATTTGTCATTTGTTTAAAAAGTAAATTTTATTTTTGAAAGCAAGGACATGAAAATTTACACCTAAAAGTGAAATTGTTACTTTAACTCACTTTAACTTTTCTGGATTTTTCCAGTGAAAAGAGAAAGAATAACAGACAGCTGATCACTACTGTTGAAGGAAAAGCAAAATGCAGTCACAACCTTTCTCCCCAACATTTTTTTGCTTCATTTCAGTATTAAAATAATAATCTAGACAACCATTAATTGAAAACAGTCTCTTCAATAAGCTGTTTTTCTATGAACAAATGTTTCTGTTAAAAATGTGGCAACAGTTATTTTTATATACAGAATTTCTATCATTCTTTTCTAAAACAACTCAGATAAATTCTGGTTTCAAAGTTTAAGAGGGGTAAAATGGAACAAGGAGGAAGAGCCGATCTGGGCTTTTCTTGTTAGACATTTAACTGAATTTTCACATGCTGTTGCACTTCAAAACCTTGGCCTTCCTGAAGGTAGGCACAAAATCTGTTGTTCTCACGAGCAGCAGGGCTCACCTCAACCTTGCTGTAGCCACGATTTCTCCAGGCCTACTTTCCCTGCCTGCTAAAGCCCCTTCCTCCCTTTCCATATCAACCAGATGAAAGAGTAACTTCTGCTTTTTGCATCATCATGTCCCTTCTCAGCAACTCTACCCCAAAAACAGGACGGTGCTTTTCCACAAACAGAGTAAAGTCCAACTGTGCAAGAAGTCAACTTGTCCAAGATTAGAACTGGCAATTGTTGTGAAATGAACCTTGGGCCAGAGGAAGTGACTTAACTCCTCCTGGCTTACAGGCACTCTCTACAGATTGACCCCAGCTAACCATTCTCATGGACGCCTGGATTTATGTTACAGTCAGGCAGCAAAGTTTTGCCTTCTCCAGAAGGGTTAATCTCAACAGTTTTCTAAAGAGAAGACTTGGCTCCAGTTTCCATTTTCTAGCACAGAAATCTAAATTTCGCTTCTGAGTATTGCAGATACAAAACTACCCTATGTAAAATTGTGCATCAGATCCTTCCTGCAAACTGGAACAAATCTAGGAAATAGAGCTGTATCAGATTACAAAAGCTTCTATGTATGCGGGTGAGCCCTCATCATGACAGTGCTATGACATCTTAAAAGGCAGTATGTGAGCAGGAAAACTTATGGGTTAATTATATCTAATTTACACATGAGATATGTATGTATCCAAACAGAAAAA
>VYZX01025592.1:48567-67894 GCA_013401335.1 Brachypteracias leptosomus | reverse complement strand
TGAATTTAAATTACCATTTGTTTTTTTTCAATGTTACTTTTTTTTTTTTTTTTAGTTGCTTAGGACATGTTACTTAGGTAAGTCCTGGCAAGGCCCAAGGTGCAGGTGGGGGCCTGGTGGTTACTGGGGATGTAATGGCTGTGCTGCGCCACTGCACGCATTGCAAGTGTCATGTCAAGTGCCCAGCAACCTAGGCCCTTTTTTATTTTTGAAACGTAATTAAATAAAATCTGCCTTGCAGCTCGGGCAACAGAAATGCTTGAGTGCTCCCTGAAAAATGCCAGTATTTTAGCACATTACTTCAGTGTGGGCCTGCTGCTGGCTCTGAGGAGCTGCCCACCATGACCTTATCTTCCTTCCAGGAGGAATGTACCACTGCGCAGCTTCAGCTCAAGGGTGTTGTGCTTCTTTTCTGTGCTTTGCAGCTGCAAATTCCAATTTTATCTTTGCACGGGTGGTCCCTGTCAGGTCGCTGGAATGAACGGATGGTGTTTTGGGCTTTTCCCTTTGGTTGCAGAGACATCAGCAGAGCTAAAGATGTTGCATAAGTGCGTTTCCCTACAAATGAAAAAAATCAGGAGGAGGCCTCGTGTTGAATTTGGTTGTGTTGGCATTTTAAATGTGCTGGGGCAAATTACTCAGAAATTATCCTGGTCTGCTCCCGGTCACCTGAAGGTTATTAGAGAAAACTTACGAGATAAGGTGTGATTGTTAATTAGTAGTAACACAGAAGTATTTAAAAAAAACCCAGGAGAATTTGGTATAATATATTTGATATAATATATTTTTTTTATCACTTCCTTTGAAAAAGGCATTTTCCAAGCCAGTTTCTTGTTTGCTATTCTCACAGAAGTGCTCATATCAGCCTCAAAGAAAAATGCTTTCATCAGGAAGATGGAGCTCAAAAATTGCAGCAGAATGAAATGGATTGCTACTCTCTTCCTCCTGATGCACATTTTGTTTTGGAAAATAACTTAATTTTACATGATTTTAATGTTCTTTTTTATTTCAGAATTTTTTTTGTTCTGTTTTATTTTGTATTTTTCATTGGTTTAAACTATTTCTAGATATTGTAAGCAATGTTAGCATTGGTGTAGTACATACAGTATGACATGCAGTTCCAACATTCTATCACTTAAATTTTATTTTTTACTTTATTCTGTAGGTAATTTAGAGTAGCTGCTGCTCAGTGCTGACCGAAATACTTTATCTTCCTTTCTTTTCTGTGTCAAAGTACCAAACTATCCTTTGAGAGAAAAAATGTTGTTTTTATTGGTACTAGCAGCAACTGCCCTTAATGGTTTTAAAATAACACTTCTTGGTAGAATAGAAGGATATTTAAATTACGATATGTCATATTATGACATGTCACTATTAGTCAGTGCATAATTCTATTGATTAGTCATGACATAACAGGAAAATATGAATAGAATATATTTTAAACTGAAAATTCCTAAAAAAAAGTCCTAAAACTGACTCTGGAAATCAGATTTAAGTTAACAAATTTTGACCAGCTCTTAATTCTTGTTTTCCTCCAGATTGTCCATTTATAGAGAAACCACTGAAATACTTGGCTTTATCCTTGGATCAACTCCAAATTTCGGGACATCAAACTTTGATGAAAAAAGAAGTTCTCAGTTTCAATCGGCTCTGCAATAAATGTACACTGTTGGAATTACAATTGTCAGATATCTCAGGTAATTTTCTTTTTCTTGTCTGTATTTTATATCTTCATGCTGTTATCACATAATATCCATGGTCATCATACATGGAGAATTTTACTTTTGTGATAATTGCTTGTAGATATTTTATGAGTAGAGTTTTACTTATGGTAGTATTTAAAACTGCTAAAAAGCTCCATAAAGCATCTGAGGCACAAGAGCAGTTTTAAGTATGTACCTAAGTTCTTTTTGACAGCAAGAGAACTTAAGTATGAGCTTACAGACAAGCAGATGATTATGCTGGAAAGGTCACTACATTCCCCTGTCCTCTACTTTCCACTGAAATGCTCATGGTATTAATGCCACTGCAGTTAAATGCTGTGCCAAGTTGATCATCTGAAAACCAACCTAACAGGAAAAAAAAAAATGTTTGCAGATGAATTGGTTCCCTGATCTGGATTCACTGTTTGGCTACTTGATTTCTTGGTGCACAAAAGCCATGGGTGGAGAGCAGGAGCACGCTGATGTGCTGTGGGGTAAAAGCAAGAGCCAAGCAGCCTCAGCCAGTGGCAGCACAGACTTGTATTGGAGTGAAGTAACCATGTAATGACAGACTAAGTAACTTCAAACTTTGTTTACTTGTGTGCATGAGACTGTTTGGGCACACTGGTTCCTGGCTAACAGAACAAGTACATACAAAGCTGTGTGAGAGTGATAGTTACAGATAAACATGATGCCCGTTTCCTCCACCCCCAAACAAACAATTCCAATGTATGTATCCTTTTGTGGTCAAAAAATGTGAGCATTGAGGATGCAAAAATGGGAGTGCCATGTGATAGCCAAAGTCTGTCTACTTTTAACTCTCCACCTATCCATCTCCCGTGACGGCACCAGGTGAATTCAGACTGCTCCCTGCGTATCTATTAGTGTAAGTGAATGGAGAGTGCTGATGAGCCCAAGCCCTCTGTATATATGGGAAATGAGCTGCTGATCCAAGCAGATAAGGCCTTGCAGCTGTCAGGATGACCATGAAGTCTGCTTAGCTTCATCTCTGAGTGCTGGGGCCATTACCTGTCTCTGCCTGCATAGTGACAAGAGGATGGGAGTATTACCTCAGCGGCCTTGGGTGCATTTTGAAGTTTCTAGTGACTGCTACCATTTAACCCTGAGTGATAACAGCTGGGACAAGTCACGAATGCCCTGCAGAATGCCCAAGGAGAGATTTCAATGAGAACATGCTCTCAGTTTACTCTTCTGGATCCTCTCAGCTTAACATTTACCACACTAGGCCTGGAAAGATTGATTCATAAGACTGATACTCAAAACATTTTATCTACCATCACATTAACACGCATTAACTGCACTTACAGTTAATGGTGTTAGATAACTGAATAACCTCACTGGAATTGCCTTCCGTTTTTTGGGTACAGTCAATCCATCCTGTTCCTGATGCTGCAGTTAAATGTTGTTGTATTTTTTACCCCTTCACATTCCTCCAAGCTTGCCCCGAGCTATTTCTCACACCTTACTGCATAAAGAACATACTTTGTTTCTGATTTGATAGCATAGTTGCCTGTATGAGTACTCCTTAACCTGTTCCAATCAAAGTGAGTCTACTGGGGCAGCAAAACTCTGCTGTATAAACAGTTTAAATTAACTTAGCTTATTTTGACTGAGTTGGCAGATGGAGGAGGACAACAGGAGGTCAGTGATGAGTAGTGACTCCTGTGATGCTGACTGAAATGAGATGACCAGTGCATTTTCCCAGCTGTGCCTGCACCTCCACTTATGTAGGAAGCTGGAATGATAATCTCTCTGCATTGTTCTGCAAGCCATTTCTTCTACAGCCAAAATATCTTGATTCTTTGCTGGACACAAACCCTGAGTCAGGGTACCCTGGACTCGTCTGAAGTGGCACACATAGCCCTTTGCTGAGCTGATGTAGTTCTGGCAGTGTTCCGCAACAATGAAAGACAGTTTCCCCCTGCACCATGCATTATTTATGAGCAATAATTTTGCTTGGCATCATATAGCTACTGTCCATCCCTCTGGAAAATGTTATTGCCTGGCTAACCTAAATAACTGTGCACCATTTGGAAATGTTGCTGCCTCCCTGCATAATTCCCTTTCCAGGTCATCAGTGCCCGAGTTTAAAGGCAGCAGACCTAACACAGCACTGGAAGGGTCTCATTGCCACCTTTGGTCATGAGGAGGATTATTGACTTTCACATCATTACTTCTTGATTTTTAAATCATTTTTGCCACATAAGAGTACCTGGTCTCACAGCCTAGGATCATTTTGTGTCTTCAGAGCATGGACACCTGAGCGAAAGTCACTATGTTACTTTGGCACAGAAAGCCTTGGCAGAGCAGCTGATGAGTACTGCCTCATTAAACAGCAGTGACTCTATCACATCCATCCCACACCTGTAGTGAATTCTGCAGGGCCTTTGTCAGCAGTTGCTTGAATGCCTGCAGAGTTTTGTCAGATTCTTCTCCAGTGCTGTTACCAGCACGTTCTAGAAAATAGATGACACATGATTTTTATAGGACATAAACCACGTATGTTAGAAATGACCATGTCTGAGCGATCTTCTAGAGACATCTTTTTCTCTTTTAAAATTATTTTAAGCTGTGAGGCCTAGTGGTGTGTAACTCAGCTCTTAAGCTCTCTTAAAAAAAAAAAAAAAAGGGTACAAAATTGTGCTTTCCTCCCAGCCATACAGCCATTGAAACAGGGATTGTTTTTAGTAAGTTTTACTTCTTTCTGTAAGAACCTGACTTCATTTGCACATGGGTTTCACCCAGACTCATGAAGGTAAACCAAGAAAGTGGGTGCTTTTTAGACACATTCTTGTGCTCTAGCATAAATCACTGTTGCTGAAACATTCATCTCCTAGTCAGACTGTTTCAGGAGCTAAAATGTACAGGTTTAGGATAGGTATTTCCTCAACATCTTTAGTGCTAAAGATGGGTAGGTGGGTGCAAAGGAATCTTTTAGCCTCTCAGAAATAAGTCTGCCTCAAGTGTTTCTCTAAAGCCTCACTAATCTAGTGAGTGCCCAGGTTACTTCACACATTTCCTGGTTCAAATTTAATTTCAGATTCTCATTTCAAGATTCAAAGACACTGAGGCTGTGTATATGCCAACACATGGTGATGGACAGTAGGAGAATGCCTGCAAAGCAGAACTGTTGATGCTGCTAAAGATATAGGATCCACACACAAATTTCAAGGGGCTTTTATTTTAGATTTATTCTTGCTTGGTCCCATAAAGTGACCACCACTTAGCAATTGGAACACATTCAGTGCGTTCCCAGAGTGCATCTTCTGGTTTAGTTTCATCTGAGAAGAATTCAGTTTGTCTGCGCTGAGACATGAACAAAACTTATTAAGTGAAGATGATGAGATTTGCTTCAAAAGCATGCTCCTGGTCTGAACTGAAGCACTAATGTAGACAAATCCTGAAAGGACCTCTAGTTGATTTGTTTTAATACCTCAGGCTATTTATTTTTCAAACTCAATTTTGGCTCTTCTGATTTCCCTCTTTGTTTTTTGCTCACAGTCATTTATCATTGCCTTCATTATGACTGGTTTTCCAAACACGTAACTGCATGCTAGTCCAGCCTGAATAGGCTCTTGAATTTTCCCATTTAGCCATATGTTATTTCCTTAGGGCCTTTTATTAATGACCTACCATTGATGATGATTCTGCGTTGGCCCCAGGTGGTTTGTGTCTTTTCCCTCTCTAATTTCAATGATTTGTGAGTCTGAATGCAGTACCTCTCCAGTTCCCCCCCACACTTCATGTAACAATTATACATTTATGAATGCATTTGTCATAGTTGATTATCTAGGACTTACAACATGCTTGTTTCACAAGTGTCATTTCTACACTATTGTTCCTTAGGCCCTTGTTCTCATTTGCTTGGAAGCAAGACAGAACAAGCAATTACTGTCAGCTGCTTTACGACTGAAACGAGGGGACCGGCTTTCCGAACTGTTTCAGGAGATGGATCAGAGCTGGTGCACTTTACCTTGATGAAGAACCTTACTGAAGTTTATATATGGTCTCACAGCAGTGTGAAGGATGGCTGTAGGGAAGGCAGTTTAGTAGCTAGGAAAAGTCACCTCAAAGTCAAATGGTTAGAAATGGACTGAGAACTCCTTAACTGAGTGCCATTTATTTTCATGATAAGGTCGTAGAAGACATTTGGAACTAGGTCTTGCTGGCTGCCTGTCACCATAGACCATTTAAAGTTCTTTTCAAAATGTGCATATTCATTTTACAAGTGGATTTGCATATTCCAGCCTGGCAGTTGCATGCACAATTAGATGGCTGATTATATGGGAACAATTCACTGGGTTAGTATCTCGCTTGTGCTCAGCAACTGGGAAACTGCAGGCAGGTATCATTATAAGAATTGGATTCTTTACTGAAAACCTCTTTTAGTTCTGACACTTTCCCTGCCACTCTTTGCAGCCTGTGAAATCAAGAAGCGTGTCAGCTGTCTAAAAGAAGCCTACATTTTGACTCCCAAATTCAGCCATGTTTAACATCAAATCAAAATTGCTTGATTATGAACCTGCCTACTAGAGTGGCTTACCTGAAGTCCTTCCTGTGTGCATGAGAACATTTTCATGAGCACTTGTGGTCTGGTTTTCTGGACACAGGGCACCAAAAAGACAGGTCATGAAATTCTGGGTTTGGCCTGGTTCAGCAAATTTGTACCGCAGTGAAAACACCCCTAGGCTTGGAACAAATGTGCTCTGACAATTCTCCATCCTGAGTTTGCCTGAGGTGAGGTGTCTTTCAGGAGGAGTCACTTCCTCAGATGCTTTCCCACCTCTCGGTGTTTCACTGATGCCACGGTAAAGACTTTTTGTAGCTTTGTGGTGATCTCTGCTGCTGTAGGATTATTTGTGTATCAAATAACAGGGGCTGCAGGGGAAGGTGGGTGATTTTGGCTCCTGCTGTTCCTCCTTGGCCTTCCACAGGTGCCAGTGTGTCATTTGGGAGTTCTGTCTGAGATAATCAATCACAATTTTCTTGAATATGCTCAGCTTCTAGATGAGACTGAGCAGGCAGAGAGATACAGTGCAGATAAGGTGTGCCTTTTTTACTCCTCAACCAAATGGGTGTACCAGAGGGAACTGATGCTGCTTCAGCAACTGCAAGCTGCTCCTCAGACCCAAGGCATTCAGAAGTATCTATCTTGCCTGAATTTTTCATGTTGTTCAGGAGGAAAACTATAACAAGCTCAAGGTTCCCTTACAGCTAAGTTTTACTAAGGCAAAATTGAATTAGTCTGTTCATAGCTTCTTTATGGCCTGATAAATAGCTATCACAGCAAATGGATTAGGGCTTGCTAATGCTGGATTTTTTGGTGTGTGTGTGTGTGTGTGTGTGTGTGTGTGTGTGTGAGAGAGAGAGAGAGAGAGAAATCTCAGGCCTTACATCCCCTCTTTTAGCTAGGGGTTTTCTAAATGAATGAGGTATCACTTGAGGTTGAAACCTAAACTACTGCTCCCCTCCCTTACCCCCAAGGAGGAGGGACTAGTCGGATTAAGCTAATCCTTTTGACTTGAAACCTCATTGACTTGGATGTTAAAGGACATTCCAGATGGGACCACACTAGGAGCAATGTGCTCTGTTCTGGGCGTCACAATACCAGAATGGACCTCTTCTCACTTCAATTTCTCTTGTAATGTGGGCTGTGTGGTGCTGTAGGGCAATGTTTGACCTAAAAATGAAAGAATTATTTTCATATGTCCCCAAGAGTGGCACTTTCAGCCATGGTGAAGTAGTGTCATCTTAAAACAATTGATTAGAAGAAGTGGTGGCATCTTTCCCAGAAATTGTACTCTCTGGCATGAAACTGTAGGATGTTTCCTTGATGTAATAGACTGCATGTGGGAACTGTGAGGGTACAGTGGGCAAGTTGAGTTTGAATTGCTTTCAACTAGCTGAACCTAGGAAATTAGCTGGGAACTGACTGCATCTGACATGGTCAATGCAGACAGTGAGTAGAAATGAATGGAGAAGCACTATAAACTTGCCCATGCTTTCTTCTTCTTCTTTTTTTTTTTTTTCCAATGCTTTTCTGAGCTCGCCTAGCCACGTGCTCTGGACATCCAACCAGCCAGGTGAACTTCTTATCAGATGTGGGCTAATGGAGAGGGCTGTGATGGTTTTAGCTCAGTAGCTAGAGTTTGTACATATGGCCTGGGCCAAATGCCACAGAGTTGTGTAGCAGACTCAGGCTGTAAACTGTAAGGTGCTTAGGGCAGAGGTGCGGGCTGAAACTGGGTCCAGAGTACACCAACAGTTTTGTGGTTGAAATCTGCAGGGCTCCACTGCCTCGTGATGGGTATTTCCTGAAAGAGAGGAACAGGCCTTCCCTCCTGTCACAAATTGCCATCTGCATTTATGATAGGGCAAATAATACAGAGCAGCCCCTCGAGATGTTTTCATGGGGCTTGTGAGTGGTGGAGTAGCTGCAGGCAGACAATACGGGCAGTTATTCTGCTCTCTGCACCCACCAGCAAGTTGGTGTGAACTCATGCCAGTGCATCTGGGCAGCTGCTGCTAAGCAGGGGTAATGTTTTTGGCTGGGACAACGTGGTACGTGTAATCTTATTTTAAGATTTGGTCTGCTAAACATTTCGATTCCCTTATTGGGACTATTGAGAAAACAGAAGCTTAATCTCCAGGGAAGTGCAACATTTCCATGGGGCTGAACCACCTTCCCTCACTCCCTCCTTCCTTCTTTACTCCCTCCTCCCTTGTCTGCTTCGCAGCAGGCTGTGAGTGAGTTCAAAAACACACACTGTGTGGAGAAAGTGAAACTGTCAGTGCATTAAAATGTGTAGCCCAGTGTAGTTAAACGTGGCAAAGCCTAGCTGCATTCAGCAAGGCAGGGAATTAGCCTCGTGCTGCTAGGACAGAGATGTGTTTTCCTACAAAAAGAAAACTGTAAATCTCTCTTTCTCTTATATGACAGAAGTCCTCACTGGGATGGAAAATACAGTTATGAGGGCAGCACAGCATCTCTGTCCCTCCTCAGTACTCACTCTGGGACACATCATGATGACTGAACCAGGTTGTGAAAACCAGGTGTGGAAGGGAGGGTCTCTAGGCTCCAAGAAGTGATGGCCGCTTTGTGAGGGATGTGACTGCCCTTCTTGGGGACCTTTGGCACTGCACCCACATGTGGGAAACCACAACGTGGAGCTTTCATTTTGCTTTTATTCCAAGTGGTGGGGTGGCTGAGGGGGGAGGAGTTTGGGAGCTGTATTCAGGGAGCAAGGCTAACTCCCATATTCTGCCTGGGTGTGGTCTTTAGCTCAGGCGTGACAAATCTCTGGTGTTCTATGCACAGAATGTCTTGCTGTAATTGTTTCGCAGATGCTGAGGTGAATGTGTGCAAATTCCACAATTTCAACGTCTCCTTTTGCCTGGCCCAAGAAGTGAACTGGCCTTCTCTGGCAGCAGAGCTAGGCTCAGCCTTGCCCCTCCAGTCTGAATGCTATTTGTTATCAGTTCAATTTCAATGCTTGTTGCTAATCAGCTGTTTGCAGCAGTGTTGAAGCTGGTTCCTAGCACCAGACTTGGCTCTCTGGCTTTTGGGTTGTTTTGTGTACAGAAATATTCTTTTAAAGTTGTTTTCACATGCCCCTACAGTCCGATACAGTGCCAAGCTTATAAGAAAGATGATCCCATAAGATTTAACATTTACATGAACTGTCATTCAGCTGTTTATGGGATTTGCAGTCCCTGAACGCTGTAAAGATTTTACCTCTGATTCACGCTTGACCTCAAGCTTATCTAGAGGCCTGAATCCTGCTCTAGGATAGCTCTCTGCCAAGCTCAGGCAATGGAAATTTTAAAGGAGGTTACTTAAAGACATGAGCATGGACTTAACCACAGCAGCAGACCAGTGCTTTATTTCTGGAGCTGCCTCTTTTCATTGAAGGCCACAGACAAGACTAAAAAAAGTAAGGCTGTCCTTGGAAAGAATGTACATGTTTCTATTTGTCCTTATCTTCACCAGCATAGCTGCTTAATGTCCACAAAATGATCCCGTTCTTTTCAAAAAGTTGGTTGTGCTACTTATCACAATGGCTTTCTGTTACAGAAATTCCCCAGACTGACTCGGGACCTCTTTGAGAAGGATTTCCTTTTATTAGTTCCAAACGTATGGAACTGTAATATCATCAAATGTGTGCTTATTGCTCTTGTATGGTATTATGGTGCTCAGTAACATGGGTATTAATGTGGGTATTATTATCTTCTGATCAGCAGCCAAGCACAAATCTGTTGAGTAGCAAATTATTTTCTCCAATCGAATGGAGTTTTCAATCTTTCTGTAATCCTGCTTTTAAATCTCATCAACTGGAATGATTTTTAAAATATCATTTGTATATAGAATATTGAAATCTATAAAATAACAGTTTTTCTCACGGAGAGTAATAAATTAGAAAAATGCCATTAGTTTGCTACCTAAAGTGTGGCCATATCACCATACATACTTGTGCATACATCATACTGTGTTTTTCAAACAAAACATTAGAATGGAAAACACTTAATAAATTAATCCTGATGTTTAAACTTGCAACTAAATCAGTTTCTGACCAATTTGTAACAATACGACACAATGCAAACTATGCAGTGGGTTAGAGGCAATGACAATAACAATGCCTAACTCTCAAAAAGCGCCTTTCATCAATAGTTCTACAGAAGAGGAAAGGGAGACCTCATGAAGTGGATAACCCAGCTGTGATTGCCCTGTGGGCTGGTGGTATAGCTGGCAACAGAACCAGCTGTCCAGGATCTTCATCACAGGTGCACAGCTGTGAAACAAACAGTAATTAAAGCTGAACAAAGTGCAGAGGCTCCTGTTCACTCAGAAGCTGGTCAAGGCCTGAGTAAGCACTGCTTGCACTACCTTGACATGCCCATCTTGTCAAATACACAGAGGGATTACAAAAGGTTTTTAACAGGATGCAGTCTGTAGGATAGGATTATTCCAATCCCTAACATTCTGTGATTTTGTGATTCCTCCAGAGATGAATCATGGTGTAGCAAAGGAGGCTGCTGCATGGAGTCTTGTCACTTGTTGCTGAAGTAGGAGTATGCTTAAGGTACAAAACACGGGCTTGCAGGTGGTGGAAGGACAACTGCCTGATAAAGAAAAGCCTCATGCTGGCCTCCTCCAGTGCAGGCTGTTGTCCACGTTCTCTGCTGCAAAGCCTCTGTGTGATCCTGGGACAATCATTCATGGAGCCACAGGTAGTCATGAATGGTGTGCTCTTTATTTCCCGAACTACTTGCAAGCCTAGGAGCTCATTCGAGGCACATGCAGAACTGCTGCCAATAGTATTCTACAGAAAGCAATTCCTGCCTATTTCAAATTAGGCACCCACTCTGACCAGACACTTTCATTGCTTCAATTTCCCAATGAGGGAATAATATTGTCTGCTCTGCCCTCTGGGAAGTGTTGTGAAAAGAAATGAATTATGTTGTGCAAGCACAGAGAGCCAGATTTTCAAAGGTGTTTATTCAAATACAAACAAATATGTAGGGCAATATACCAAACACTCCCAGCAATGCTGGTCCTAATTATTTAAAACTCTGTTTAAATATCTGTCTGCATTCTTGGGCTCCTGAAGAAACTGTTGAGTTTTTAGGCCTTGTGAATGCTAACACTGTGAATGCCACAGGAAAGATTTCAGTAAGGAAGTGAATAAGGATATGCTTAAGGATATAAGCTGAAGGAAATTTACTGTGAGAGGTAATGACTTCAGAGACAATTTGAATTGTACGCTGTAAATAATGTTTGCCAACGCTGAATGGTTATGGGAAAACAAACTAGTGAATAGGTATTTGTTAAGAGAGTGTGGCTCATTCCATGTGTGGATTGTGAAAGAAAAATGACATGAGATTGTGTCATTAAAAGCTGTTATCTGAGCTTATAGATATGAGAGAGGTAAATGAGGTTCTGTAACAATGCTTCAAGTTTTGAATGCAGTCATTTTGTGTGCAAATTCCTTGGTTGCTTGGAATTGGAAGTGATCCCGTGTCCAACTCTCTGAATGCTAAGGCTGGGACATTCAGATATGCAGGGTATCTTTACAGCACGTGCAGGCACTTACACTAACAAGGAGTGGTAGGCAGCTGCTCCTTCCAGCCTGGGCCAACAGCAATGTGTCTCACAAGTGCACTGGCAAGGTGGGCTGCAAGCACCTTCTGTTCTGCTTAGTGGTTCAGCTACATGACAGCCCTTTGGTGCTGCTTCATGTTCCTCACCTTTCCTTTGTTCTTCCTTGGGTCCTGTCCCAGTCTCTTCTTCTCAATAGTCTTGACTTGATCTTGTGGCCCTGCTTTTCTCCTTGCTTGGCAAATTTGTAATTCTTCTCTCTTCCCTCAGGAATTACTTCTGATGCACAGCATACTCCATTTCTCTGTCTGGTATCTCTCTTCTCCTATGACTTTATTTGTGCCCTACCTCCATGCTTCAGCCCTGTCTTACATCCCCTGGTTTTTATACATTGTATTTCCTTCCTTGGGCTTCTCCTTCAGTCTCGGTCTTCTGTTCCCAGACATGTTCTCCTTGACTTCTTATCTCAGTTTCCTTGCCTGAATAGACTCATGTTTCTCAATGTTTGGTATGCCCAGACACTAGTAAGATCTCATTCCTCTTTCCTAATCTTCTCCTTCTCTGGAGATGTTTAAAGACAGCCTGGACACGTTCCTGTGCAACGTGGTCTACGTGATCCTGCTCCGACGGGGGGATTGGACTAGATGATCTTTCGAGATCCCTTCCAATCCCTAACATTCTGTGATTCCGTGAAAACTCTTCGGAGGAAAGTTCGTTGGTTTTTGCTTTAAGTGATGAGATAATCTATCAACTTCAAATCTCATTCTGGGAAACAGCACAATGATTTTGGTTGAACACTTCAAAACAAAAAAGAGACAGAGGTCCACCTGAGTTTACTGCTTGTCATACAAACTTTCATCCCAAATTTTTAAAGTTTATCTAGGTGATGGGTACACAAAAGTAAGATGTTATCACAGACATGTTGTGCAGTGTCACTAGTTGGCAGTTCTTACTAACCACAGTTGGACTTTGTTAATCTCATTTTCTAGCTTTCCTTTTTGCAAAACTATTAGCATTAGAAATGCATTTTAGAATTTGGCCTTCAAAAATCATGGCACTGAGTGGTACTGGCTGCCTACCAGGCTATGTGTGTGAGAATTTTTTTTTTTCTATCCTGTTTGGAATTTGGTAAATATATAAGATCTCCCCACACCCTTTCTCTGCAGGAATCACTTAATTTCTTTGTAAGTTTTGCTGCTAAACTGTGCATAATTTGGGGTTTTCATTGTTCTTACCCTGCTTTTGAAGTGGCTTTGTGATTTTTGAAAAGATGTTAATTTTCCTTTTGTTGTTTTCTGTTGGCCACTTAATCCTTTCCCATTCTAATTGTTATTCTTATTGGTCTCCTCAAACTTTTCTGTTGTTTGAAATGTCTGTCATCTAAAACTTGCCTTTGTTCTTCCAACAATGATTTTGGGAGCCTCCCTGCTGAGCTGCATTCCAAATGTGTGTGTGTCTGTGGATGGGGGGATTTTGGCCTTCCTTGCTCTTTGACGCCTCTCTTTCCTATATCTGGGCTATCAGCAAATACAAGCAGCTCAGAGAAAACACTCTGGTTCTGCTTTCTTTGACAGTGATTTCCAGACAGCCCAGAATCACACAAAGCCAAATGTCACTTTCCAAATCCCATTGCCATTGTCTTAGACTCTACCTTGGTGCATTTATCATCAGATCTGTCTAATTCAGCAGTTGTGGGCTGACAAGTCTGACTGCACCTTAGTTCAGACAATTCTGTCAGAAAATGAATTTATTTCTAAGTTTCTTGAGCCTCCCAGCTGCTGCTCAGCAGCTCTGCAAACACTTAAGAGCTATGTACTTATCTTTGCTATAAAGTGGAAGCAAATCAGAATTATGAATAATTCCTTCAAAAATAGGTTAGGATGGGATGGAATACCTGAAGATATCCCTGGAGGTGTTCACTGATCAGAGGAGAAGTCCAGATGTTTATCATGGACTAAATATTTTCATTTCAGTTCAAAGAATTTCACCTTAAAAGACCTTGGACTCTAATAACAATCTTCAAAGAGGATATAAGAATCATAGTTGTATTGACTTCTGAGAAAATTGGGATCCCAATGTCAGTATTTTAAAGCTATTTGAGTACCAAGGGCCAGATACAGCCATATAACAGCAATATTAGCTACCTAAGCCTAAAAGAGTTCCTTGACTCAGCTTCCAGAGAGTACCAACTCCATGCCCTGGAGGAATGCAATAGCCAAAGAGCTATTGGATGAAAATGGGACATGGGTTCTTCCTTTCTTGTTTTTATTTTATCTGTTTCTTTTTTTTTTTTTTGTCTCCAGATGCATGGTTATAAGTACCAAATACGAGAAGAGGGCTTAGGGTTGTGACTTCTGTGGGGAGAGAGATTCTTCTTTGACAACATCTGTAAAGTGCCAGGTTTTTAGAGGGGAGTGGGATTTAAGGAACCTGCTAGTCCTTGCAACTCCACCATTGTCTGGCTTAGGCAGCTCCTTGCTCGTTGCATTTGTTTCTGTGGATATCAAAGCAGCTCCTCCCTGAAGGCCTCCACGTTCACACCAAAACCACAGCTTCCAGTCAGTGACTTAGCAGCTCCACACTCAACATCACAGTGTGGAAGTCCTTTCTGGGGATCTGACCCTGAAATGCATATGCCCTGTTACATTTACACATCTTTTGTCCTGGGTGGAAATGGCTTGGGAACATGAGTCACCAAGGTGCTCTGAACAATGTGTCTATTTAGGAGAATTTACACCTTGCTGAACTTCAGGTGGCTGGACATGGTGGAACTGTGACAGCTCAGTCTTCTCAGCAGTGACTATGTTGTGTCCTTGCACAAACTGGTTTGTGTTGAAGTAGTTGTGTCTGCAGAGCTCACTTAAAATTATCAGCTAATCAAGGAGAGGGCAAAAATGTAAAGAGATGGCCTTTGTGTACTATAAAAGGTGGTATTCTTGATCAGTGCTGGATGTTTTCTCTTTCACTAACATAGTAAAGACTCAGTCCTGAAAGCTTTACTCATCAGTTTTTCAAGTTATTACAACACAAAGTTGCAGCATGAGTATACCCATAAGTCATGCTCTGTTTTGCTAACTACAGCCATGCAAAGACTATTTAATGAATGGCTTTTACAGGTCTCTTGTAAGCTTAAAGACTGAGACAGCCTCTTTTCCACTTCGACTCTTACTGTAAAGCCTCATCTCTTGGCTTCCTTGTGGTCTCAAGACACTGCTGAGAACTGGCCTTACTAAAGAGGCTAGTGTCTTGAACTGGCCAGTTTTCTGTCTGGCTGCTGGTCTAGGGCAACACTTGCTGGTCTCAGAGAGGTTTGCAGGACAGAAAATACTGGCCTGATGGCACACACATTTACAATTTCTATCCAAAATTTTTTTGGCTCTTGAGAAAGCAAGCTTGGGATTGACTATGAGGCTTTGTAAGTTTATGCCTTATGACCAAAACGTCCTGGACAAGAAAAATCCCAAACCTAAAGGAGTGCTGCAGAACAGCAAACATTTCTTTCAGTGTCTATCTAAATAAGACTGGTTGTAGCTGTGCTAGGTATTACAGAAGCAAACTTCTCTCCATCGCCAAGGGAAACTGGCAGTCCTGGGAGAAGTCCAGTTTTGCCAGGGTAATTAAGTCAAAGGTTGGGCTTGCAGCAACTGAAGCTGAATAGTTGAAAGTCACATCTCACCATCCTGACCATCTCACTTGGCCCAGTGCAAGTCTGCAGTGTCAAATTAGCCTTGCTCCAGCACCCCACCCTCTCCACAGCTTGAGACAAACAGCAGATAAACCAAAATCCACTCCATCGTACCTGCTAGAGAAAGGTCTTCTTCTCTGCCAATGTTCCAATTCCCTAATGAAGCTCCCAGCCCTGATTTGGGCAACAGTCTGTATTCAGTTCCAGGTGGGAAACAACCATCTTCACTGCATGAAACCTTTTAAACCTGATAGTGTCTCTTGAGCTAGTGACAAACCACACTTTCATGAAAACTAAGCAGTAAATTTTCAGTGGTGCTGGTTTGACTGGAGGTGATTTGCCCAGAACACATTGCTGGGAATTGGTACAACACTGTATTTCAGTAGTTGGTCTTTGTCAGATACAATCTTCACTTCAGTGATTTCATTAGACCTACAGTGCAGCAGTAACAGAAAGACTCCCTTTTGACAATTAGGACCACAAGGGAGGGTTTGGGAAGATGATTGCTCCCTCCTGGGGAGAGATGAAAGACTACAGTGGTAAAGAGAAGAGATATTTTATTATAGATCTTAAGATTAAACCTGAGGGACTGCTTGTGCTGGAAGTCTGCCTTATGTTTTGTATCAGTAAGTAAATTTCAAATGCTTGGCTCCTAGTCATGTTTTTAGGTAATGGTTCTCTAGGTTAGCCCACTCTGATTTCTTGGAGGTGGATTAGTACATAATCAAATATGTGGAACAGTGTAATGAAAAACATGATTCTATCAAAGCAAATTAATTGCTAGGTCTGGTTTTGAACTTAGTAGAATCACTGCAAACAATAAATTTGCTACATCTTTCCTAAGTACTTTCCTACTGCCCTGTCTTATAATTTACATTATAATCCTTGACATTTACTGCAAGCAAACATAAAGGTAATAATTTTCTTGTGCAAATAAAAAATAGAGGGGGAGAGCTGCTTACCGTGTGTATTAATGCTTCAATGTCACCTGTTGGAAGCTAGTTGGTGTAAACTATACTTAAGCCCCTACTAGACTACTAGAGATGTATAAAGGAGCCTTCTTGGAAATGAAAACCAAGTCATTTATCTTCTGTTGCACCTGTAAACAGATTTTCTTAACTGGCAAAGAAATCATTAGTGCCTGTCTAATAGTGCATCACCAAATACTCACTTTTTTGTGGAGGCAGAAGTTTAGGAGAAATCTCAGCCGAAGGTTGTTTAGGTCTATGGCTCCTTGGGCAACTGCAGCTTCTAGAATGCTTAACCTGGCACTTTTCAAGACTGCTAAATGGAAAAGCTGGTTTGTAGAACAGAGCAGGGAGAAGTTTCTGCTAAAGACAAGCTTTACATGTGATGAAAGCTGAAACTTTAAGCAATGCTGTGAAGGGTCTTTATGCTAATAGGCTGATTTCATAGAATCGTAGAATGTTTTGGGTTGGAAGGTACCTAGTCCATCTAGTTCCATCATCATCTAGTTCCAAACCCACTGCCATGGCAGAGACACCTCCTATTAGACCAGGTTGCTCAAGACCCCATCCAACCTGGCCTTGAATACCTCCAGGTATGGAGCATCCACAACTTCTCTGAGCAACGTGTTCCAGTGTCTCNTGAGGGTGCACTCAATCCCACTGACCATATCACTGACAGTGATGTTAAACAGCACCAGTTTTGAAGGTAGATGAGTCTGTCCCATACATCATACACTTAGCCTCATTTTATCCTTTTAGAACTGCTGCAGCTCCTGGAGAGGCTGAAGAGTAGATGGAACAGAAAAGAAGGTCTCGCTACCCAAAAGCTACTTCTCCTCTGTTCTTGTAGTTGCTGAAATTATGTATGTAGTTATGTACGATTTTTAAGCGTGGGGTGCTTATATTAAATTAATGTAGTTCTTTGGATATATTTTCATTTCCTTTATGTCTGTTTCAGTTATTCTAAATGAGAGGAAAGCAGACCTGTTTAATCCTCTGCACCTCATCCATCATTGCTGTGAACAAGAAGGAGAGGAGAGCAATCCACCTTAGTCACTGCTACTGTTTGACAGTTCTTGGCATAGCTGGCTTTCCCAGCGGAGCAGCAACCCAACTGTTTACACTGTGGTTGTGTCTACAGTAGCATACTTGAGGAAATCTCCCATCGTTAGACTTCTGGCAGAGACAGTAACAGTGGGAGAACTATCATTGGCGAAACATTGGAGCTTTTAACCATCAAACTGGCTAATCCTCTGTGTATTATTTGTGCCTCTCTAAGTAAAAATGAGGGCAAGCAACCCAATCCTATCCTGAATCCGGCTTTACTTTTCTCAGCTTGTTTGCTAGGCCCACTGTGCTGGTTCAGTGCACACTAGTGCATAAGCCTGACAGTTCTCAAGGTTTCCTCTCACTTCATGCAAACAGATATGAGATTTGATACTGAATTTTGTGAGAGCAGAATCAGGCTTTAATATTAAATTATCAGCCATCTGTAAGGACAGAAACCAATTCTATTGATTATTTCCCCTTTGTCATAGCCTTGCTTTATGCTAAAAGTGCACATGGTTGTTAACCTAATTCTCAGAGCTATAATGTGTCCTCCAGCATGAAAAGAATCAGTGCTGTAGTGGTAGTTTTTTGGTCTGCTGTCAGAGACTTTGTTTTTCTGCTCTCTGAAATACAGGCTGAGGGAGTGAAGAGTTAGGAACATGGCATCATAAGAAAGAGATTCAGATATCAAGACACTGTTACTCAAGATGCTAAATCACAGCTTCTCTGTTCGTTTGATGTTTCTGGCTTGATGATATTTTNAGAAGTTTCTTCCATTTGATGCCAGCCTGCTGGCCTTGGTGGATTATTTCTTTCTCTGTGTTTTCTAGCCTTCAGCTTGCTTAACTCACCTCTTGTTTTATTATGAGTGAAACTCTTCAGACTGTCTCAGATGTGGCTGATGGCCTTGGTCACCCCACCTGAGGTCCGATTGTCAATAGTCACTGAGCAACCTGAACGATTTTCCCCCTGGCTTTCTCTCTGCTATTCAGTTCCCTAACTTTCAGTGACAGTGTCAGGGATGGCTTGCTTTTTTGGCTGTTACAAGCTCCATAACACATTCTTTAAAGAACTGAGAGCAAGGGAAGCCCTGTTGTACCTCACAGGTGGGAATTAAAGGGCTCCACACCAGACCCAGTGCTCTGCTGCAGGACTGGGCTGTACCTGAGCCAATTCTTTTATTTATTTATCTTCTAAGAGACCAACCCCCATGACATGGCAAACTAGCCTGGTATCTAGTATGCTCATGTGGGAGAGAGAAGTCTGAATCTGACCAGAAAAGGAAACTGGCCCCAAAGCCTTTGATGAATGCTCCATCAGTTCCTCTTACTAGCGGGAGTGGCAGTGGGACCCCATGCAAGATAGGAGTGGCTTAACCCTGCTTTTTCTGAAAGAAAATGCTGAGGTGCTTCAGGACAGGGGAGGGTTCAAAGACTGGAGTGGTGTGGAGGCAAGTGCTTCATACAGCCCAGAATAAGGCAGCTGAGCCTTATTTGAATGTGGGATTTGAATGTATGTCCTTGACACTTCCTCTGAGCCATCCGAAGCATCTGTTGTCCATTGAATGTCCTCTTGTGAATCCCTTTGTATGGGCAGATCTCTGGGCACCCTACAATGAACCTGGCTGCCTGGTTCAGTGCTTGGAATCCTACTGCAGTGCCGAGCACCCAGAGACGAAGCAGCTGCAGTATTGAGTGGTGTATGTCCAGGTAACTTTCTAGGTAGCCACCATGTTGGTAACCTCTTATAGGGAAGCTCAAGGCTCTCATTGGCTTCAGATTGATTTGTGGGTCTTCAGGATACC
>VYZX01025592.1:0-36371 GCA_013401335.1 Brachypteracias leptosomus | reverse complement strand
TTAAGTCTTCTGGTACTTCTAGTCTCCAAATTCTTGGGGACAGTCAAGGTTCATACCGTTCTATGAGAAAGACTTTTGCAGCTAAACAGAGGTTATGTACTGGCTGAACAGAGGCTAAAAGACAAGATATGAAACTGCTGTCTGATAGATGTGTCTGGAGAAAGAGTGAAGCATTACTAGAACTGACTTGAGAAACTTTGATCTGCTCTGCCATTCTTAAATGTAGCCTTGATTCATGCTTGAGTGTGTCTTGACAACGCTGGACTCAGAGTGGGACTAAGACTTTTGTGCAGCCATAGCATGATGATTGATTGAGTTTTTTGGGGATGCTGTAGCAGCATGTAGCATGTACCCCAGTAACATATTTTGAGATTTTCTGAGTTTACTGGGATTCTTAACTGAGATTATTGGAAAGAAAATTCACATAAAAATATCACAGAAACATCTGGAAAGAGACTGCTAGATGAGGAAAGGAGCCACATCCCTAATGACAATGGATTTTACTGCTGCCCAGCTCATAACTTCAGATTATGATATAAGCCATAAGTATTTTCCAACAGGCTAAATTTATTTGTAACTCTCACTGGGGTTTGCCTCTCTAGGCATTTGCAACAGCTGTGTGTATGACTATTGGCCACCTGCTCCGTGTATTGCCACCATGTTGTTGAGCTTCTGCTGCCAATGCAATGACAGAGCCTCACTGCTGCTTCTTCTGAGGGTCTCCTGAAGGATCAGCAGTTGCAGCAGATGATGGCAATTTTGCCAATGCCTTCAGGAGAAGATTTGGGCCTCTAAATTGCACCTTTATATATATAGTATCCAGTGATATTTTGCCTGGCAAACATTCAGAGCTAGTGTGGTTTCACATGGCTCCTCCCTCTGTGTCACAGGACAGGGCTCCTTGTGTGCATGTGAATATCTCCCAGATGTTGTGCGCTGGACAAATTTAGCACTCGAGATGGGATGTGGCATCATAGCACGTAGACAGGATTTTCCTGGAGGGAATGGGGAAGCTTGTATTATACTTGAAAGAGTAGTTTGCTATGCAATCCACTTCACTTGGTTTTGTGCTGTGAGAACTATTTCTTTTTGCATGACCTCCAGAGTGATCATGACAGCTGGGCAGGAGTACACATCTAAATTTGGCAGAGTCCTTGACAGATGTCCACCAAGATGGGAAAAAATTTTTCCCTGCCCCTTAAGCTTGCTGGGGACTTCAGATTCCTGTACAGGAATGCTGATATCATTCTCTAGTGCTAAAACCAGGTAATTTTATTTCAGTTCTCTGTTGAGAATTTGAACAATTTCTCCAGGGGCTCAAGCAATGCATTCATATCTTCATAATTTGCTGTTATATTTTTAATATCTCTATCCTTCAGATCTAGTTTGGAGATCCTATCATAATAACCTACTGAAGTTGTTGCTTTGAAGTTGCACCTGGCATTTCTGAGTCATCAAAGTAGTCAGGGCTCATGTTGGGAAAGATCTGGAATGTACATCTCATTAGTTTAATGCAATATCTTTTGTATGGTGTGAAGGAGGGTGAGAGCAGACAGCAAAGGGAAATGCCTTTGGGTGGTAACTTGCACCAGCACTCCTTGCTGGTGTATGGGTTTTGCTTTTTTATCTCAGTAGTGTAATCTCTAAGTGTCCTTGACCACTTCATTTCCACTCTGTTGGCCTTGCATGGAGACAGGCTTTGCCCAGTAAAACCTTCAAGGAGCTTAAGCTTTTTCCAGCTTGTCCCTGACTTTGAGTGCATCTACATCTTCGGGTGTAGGCCAGCTCAGCACCCAATAGGACACTATGTCACTGAAGCCACTAGTTATTTCTCTACTAGTAAAATAAAGATTACAAGGGCCTAAGCCCAGGCACTGCAACTTGATTTTCCCTACTGTTTAACTATTAAATTAATAATTTAATAGTTCCTGGGGTGTTGGGGCAGCCAGCTCCCTCAGTGCAAGGACCATTCCTAACAGGCAATTTGAATGTGTCTACTCCTGATTTGTAGGGTAAGAGAGTTTGATAGCATAGATGTGTCCAGTCTCTGCCAGCTGACCTTGGAGTCAGTGTGTGGGCCTTGTCACTGTGCAGACTACTAGGACAGGTGTAGCCAGTAATGGAAGTTCTGTTTCTATACATGAGCTCATGATAGTAAGCATGTCAGTTACTGTCATGATGAGGCTTTTTTCAAGCTCTTTTCATGACTGTCTCCTCCATGACAGCAGGATTGTCTACCACTCCCTTCGGCTGACCTGCTCATCTGGCAGTGTGGAAGACAGGGCTGGTGGTTGTTTCCGTATGAGGTCTATTTCTATCTCAGGAAAGCAGAAGCATGTAAATTCTACTAATGTATGACTTGTCAGTTCAAAAGCACTTATTTTCCCCAAAACATATATGGAGGTTTCTGCAGCCTAGCTGGCTACCTGAAATATTACAGTGATGCTGCCCTGCCTTGGGTTATGCTTCTGCTCTCACTGAAATCAGCAGTGACTTCAGCAGTTCAGGACTGGACCACAAACTACAGCATTTCTGGGATCCTTCAAGATGAAAAGCACTCCACATGGTCAAGTTATCATTATTTGTTATTATCCTCTCACTGATCCACTTTGGAAGACAGATGTGCGTTCTCCTCCCTCCCCCGAGAACTGATGAAACATGAAAATCACTTCTTAGATAAAGAAAAGCCCACAAAGTCAACACAATACATTGTGAGTTATTTGGTTTCTAATCTCTGAAAATGAGCCAGGTCAAACAGACACAGCTCTTCTGATAAATTGTTATTCTTAGAGATTTCATCCTTCCATGGAAAAGTACTGAGCTGGCTCTCTGATCTCCTCTTACACTGTCATCAGCATACAGCAGCGGGCCAGTGGAAAATTGGGGAAAACCAGCTGCATGTAGAGTGTTAAGGGCATTATTTTTAGATGCTTCATTTCTTTCTGACTAAACACACTTCCCTGTGGAAAACAAGGCTGTCTATCCTAGTGACTTACTGGCAGCTGTTGCATTATGCACGGTGAAGCTGCGTCTTAGAAATGAGGTGCTAAACAAAATAAATAGGAGGAAAACAGACCTACACATTTGTGTAGTGCACAACAGGAAAAATGAGGGACATTTGAGAGTGAACGCATGGGAGTCTTTGGAAAGCATGCAAGTTCTTTCTTCAACAGAGGTATGAGCTTGAAGGGTGTAACTCCAGTTGAATCTCCCTCTTCTTCAGACTGGGGTGTTTACTTTCTTATTTCCGCTATGGGTTGTGACATTTAGCAAGTACCAAAGCTGAATGCCAGCTTTCCTCACAAATACCGATCTGCTGTCACAACAGGGCTGCTGAAGAGAGGAATTCCCAATCCAGATCTGCTAAGAACTGTGATAGCAATTAAATGCATGATGGCTCTGGTGCAGGCAGTAGATCGAAACACTTGCATACATGGATTGCTCCACTGCCTCCTGCTGACAGCCTGCCCATTATCTCCTAAAGGTGATTTACCAGTTAAACTGGATGCAGTTAGATATGCAATCTGTCAGTGTGCTGAAAAGGCTAGGTCTTCCCCTTACTTTTGTCGCTGTGAGGTCTCACCTGAGTGGGAGAAAGAAGCATCGCTGGGAGTGCAGCAAAACTTGCACCTCTAAGTGTTAGGTTGTCTTCTGCATAGCGAGAGTCACGCCTTGTATGAAGAAAGGACAAATGTGAAGTCTATGGGAGGAGGACAGTGGGGAGAGTCTCTCCCTGACTGAAAAGCTCTGTCTTAACCACTCACACTAATCATTCCAGTTATAAACCTTTCCTCATTCAGATTCCTAAAGGGAAATGGGAAAGAAGAGCACAGTGGGGATTGCACAGGCTGTGATGGTTGTATGTCTGGGTTTGTGGGATATCATGTAGATTCTGTGTGAGTGAAAGAGGCTTCAGCTGAACTTTCACTTGTCCCAGTGTTTCACATTTGGAATGCAGATGGATACAGCTAAGATAGCTTGTCAGAGGCTTATTGTTCATTACAGTGCCTGGAATATGTTTGGTATAAGGCAATGTGTTCCCCCTGCCACAGAAATTGTTACTGTCCTAGAGAAAAAGACCACATTTTGCCTAACTTTAAGGCAACCTAACAGTGTGTTAAACCTATCTGTTTTTCCAAACAGTCCTTCCTTGTAGCTTTTGGGACACTTCAGCTGCTTCTAAATTGTTGGCATTGGCAGCATGTCTTACCTCTGAGAACACATCTTTGCAAGCATCCTGACAGCCAGTGGGGGTGAAACCTGGATGTGCTCCAACTTCTTTTGCTACCCCAGGAGACTGTTTTGATGCCAGACAAACTAGTGAAGAACCCAAATGGTGCCAGAGTAGGATGGTGCCTGTTACTGAAAAAATAATTATTCTCTCTCGTGACATGCACAAGTATACACATGCACATGTAGAGCATAGGTGGGTCTCCTGCATTGTCCAAAGTCTAGACCTCCACATATTTTACTTGATTTTGCCAGTCTTGAACCATTTAAACAGGTATTTCCTGGGTCAAGTAGCCACTTCAGATTGATGTTTTGGAGGAAGACTTGTGTAGACTAGTTCAATAATTTCCAAGAAAAATTATATTGAATGTTGTTGTTTTGTCCACATAGCATTAAAAAAAAAATAATTCTTTCAGAGGTTTTGCTGAGAAGCTTTGGTGTTTCCATGCTTGCAATTTTGCAATGGGATGCCATAGTGTCAGGGTCATGCCTTTTGCTATTTTTCAAGATAAATTGCCTCTATTTGGCCCACTTAGCAACTCTTGAAGTTTGACAAGCGCATATAGTCAGTAGAGAGAATTAGAAAACTTGGCATTGAAGCATGCTTCAGACCATGACTTCAGAAGCTAAGCAGAAGTTCCTAGGTGGCTGCTTGGAAATGCTGTAGCAATAGTGCTAGGCACAGAGGCTGAGAGCAGAGAGACTGTTTTGTGTGCAGTTAGTGCATGCCAGAAAGCAAGATGGAGGAATTTTTCTGGATTACTCTCTCTCTCTCTCGATATCTCTGTATTATTCTCTAGAAAGGGAATATAAGGGCAGTATGAGTGGCTGAAAAGGAATAGACAAATATTTGAGCTGTAAAGCCCAGCAATTAATGGAGATCTGTTTTCACAATGTATTTGCAGACTACACCTGGCTAAGACCATCAGACTCAGCATGGAAGATGGTGAGAATTAAAGATAAGGAGGCAACTTCAGTTTAATCCCTGTTGCTTTATGTAAGCATTGGTTCTACCACCTGTATTTACATTGGCTGTTTGGGCACACTCACCTTCTGCAGGACTCAGCCTCCTGGATGAACTGGAGTTGTGCACAGATTGAGACTGGTGTTGGCTGTAGCTTTGCTTGGAGAGTTGTTGAAATGGGGAGATGTGTTGCCGGTGATGCAGAGGGTACAAAGCAAAATAAAAACAGTCTGGGTCTGGACAGATGAACATGGACTTGGCAATATGGATTCTCTTCTCTGCCTCCTGGAGGAAGTGGCCAAGACTGGCAAAGTTATCTAGTTTTTGGCTGGAGAAAAGTAGCACTGGATGAGTTCTTTGCTACCTGGGGTCAAAGTCCCCTCGTACTTATTCTCTCGGTGACAGAAGCCAGCACCATCCCTCCCCCTCACAGGGTCATACAGGAGGCCCATGCTACACTCAGCTCACCTCTCAAGCCTGCAGGAGGAGGGATGGACAGACAGAGCCAGAGTGCTCACGGGAGGGAAGTCTCAGCATATCAGGCAAGCTTGCCCAAATCACACTTGTAGCAGAGTTTGTGGCTTAGTCTCTCTGCAGTCACTCATTTGACACTCTAGGTCATGCTGGGAAAACTGTGTCTTGTGGAAGCAGCAATCCACAGGGACACAAGGTCCTATGCTTGGATTAGCACAAATATTTCTAGTGTTTGCTTCCTGTTTCCCTCTTGTATAGATGTCCTTTTACTCCTAATGTGAGTATGAGTCTGGACTGGAAATCTTTGTGAGTACCTGGAAAGGCCACCCACTATTCATTCCTCAGTGACTGAATAGCGACCTGGAAGCTATTCCCAAACTGTCAAAAGTCTTCTTTCTTGATAGTGCTGACCAAATAAGCCCTGTGGTTATCATCTTGAGTTTGGAGAGGACAAAAACCCCATATAAAATCTCTGGGGAAAAAAAAGTGAAAAAGCATCTTATTTATTTTGACTTTGTATCCATGTCCTACTATCCTAGATAGCAGTGTTTTGACTAACTGGGAAGGTTCTGGAGCTCTCCATCTCAGAAAAGGACTCAAAAGTGCCCGTATAGAGCAAATCTGTTAACAGAAAAGTTGAGGGATAGAGGAGATTTGTTTTGGTTTTGATCTTAGGTTAAGTCTTAACAATGTTTTTGCTGTTCTATCTCTACAACAAACACTGGAAACTGCTCTTGCTGATGGAATACCTGGAAACTCCTTTGTTGTTGAAGTGTTTCAGAGCCTTCTTTTCATTATTTATGGTTTTGCAAGTGGAACATGGGCAGCTGAGAAGCTGAGAAAGATCAGCCTCATTCCTCAAGGTTATTCTGATTTGTTTAGTCCACTGTTTTATACACACTGGGGAATGATAGCACTTTCCTTCCCTTTCTGGTTGTTTTCTATTCTTTTGTCAAATCTCAGGAGCCTCCACCATTTTGTCCTGAGGGCAGCCTTCTGCCAAGAGTCTGTTTATTGTGCTTGTGTCATTATTTACAGGCCTAATGTCTACTTAATGTGTGTAAGGCCTGATTTATACTTCCAACTAATGTAAATTTACACCCCAGTCTTGTTTAATCTTTTCATGCCAGGCTCACACACTTGACTGCATAGTCACAGAACAGATCTTTTGCTATTTGATCACATCTGGCTCTCCAAATTCAGAGTTCTGTCCTATTCAACATCTTCTAACTGCAGATCCAGAGAGCTAGCTGGATAGGTAGGTGCCAAACTACTTGATACCATGATTTGGAAACTCATTTTGTTTATAATTCTGTGTTTGTGCAACAGCATGTTGCGTATAAGCTCTTATATGAAGTCTCTGCTAATCAGCAGAGGCAGCAATGTGATTTAGTATACTTTGAGGAGCGATAGAGGGCATTATACATGTGAAAAAACAATGGGTTGTGTTTTCACAGGAGAAAATATAACTTGGGAGCTGCATCTAAATACTTCTTTCCTTACTGTGCTGCTCTGTGCTGTACTGTGCCCAAACAATACAGATAGAGCTGCCATTACAGTATTTATGTCTCATTTCTCAAGGTGAACTGGGAAGAGCAGGCAATAATAATGCTTCTTTATTGTGAATTGTCTCTGCAGATCCTCACTCTTGAGAACATGCCTCAGCACAGTCTATAGAACATCTCTGGCACATCACTGGGGATTGCTTCATACATATTTATAAAGCACTTAGAAATCTTCCAAGCAAAGGTGCGAGGCATGCATCATGGTATTTTTAAAATGTGGCGAATATGTTGCTCCAACCACTGCATGGTGCCTGTGGTAGGCCCTCAGAGTCTGCACACACAAAGCAGGCACCAGCAGGCACTAGCAAAGAGGCAGTGCTCAGAAGCTTTGAAAACCAGATAGGTGGAACAGAGCCCTGGCCATGCACGTGCGGAGGCCTCCACGTGCGTGTACGTTGACCGACTGCTAACCAGGGTCGCTCACCTCTGCTCTTTGCAGAGTTGTCACCTGAAAGGAAGTCTCTGGTTATTTCTCTTCCTTCCTTCCTTTACATTATTTAGCAAATGCTGCCTCAGTCATCGGGAAGGTGCTGGTAATGAATGGCTTCCTCTGAGCACAGGTGGTGTCAGCCACTGGGGCAATGGCACCACTCATAAAGCCTGGTTGGGGACCGGAGGTGAGCCCGTAGTTTATCTAACTGTTGGCCTGTAGGAGATCCAATCCAAGGGCTGCCTCTGCCTGGCTAATGAGCAGCTTGAACCATGTGTTCCACCTCTTTGGCTATATGATATCCCCAAGCATCCTGACTGCTCTGCTCTCTGTGTTGAAATACTAAGTGGATCTGTGATCCTGCCTCAAGGCAGAGGTCTCCCATCCACTTCTTGCTACTAAGTTCTGGCCTAGGGAATATGTTACACACAGCATAACTGCTTTCAAGAGCAAGGCAGATGTAGTCCAACAGAGTTTTGAGCTGATCTCTGTCAAAGCTCCCTTTTTTCTGACCCTGGCTGGCACTTTCCACCCTAAGGGAACCTTTACATATACGTGACCACCAGTGAGCTACTGAAAATAACTGATCTGACTGAAAAATTAACCTGGAGATGAGATCACAGGCAAGGTCAGTTCCCTGAACTGTCTGCTTGGTTGTAAGTGCTAACAGAAGAGGTTGGGAAATTGAGACTCTGTGGAGAAAAGAGAAGACTTGTGCTGGCGGAATTTAGACCATATTGCTAAATTTCTTCTATTGAATTTGTAGTGGCACACAAGCCCATCATTTTAGTCTGATAGTTCAATTGTCATACTCTAACTCTTCCCTCATGGAAGCTAAACATGAATGTCTAAATTGAGCAAACTGGTGTTCGGTACCCCATCATGGAGTAAGGATTTTCTTTTTTAAAAAATTCATAGCTGTGCAGCTTCTGATATGACGCTGAACTGCTGGTTTTTGCAAAGAGGTCATTATGCCTTGTGGGATAAGGGTTTCTTTTAGAAATATGTCCCCTAGCTTAACAATGTAGAAAAAAAGTTTTGTATTTATGTGTGTGTATAAATATGTATGTTATATATATGCATATATACACATACATAAACTTAAAAGTGGCATGGCTATTACAGTTGTAAGTCACTTAATAGCTAGATTTACCCTATATCTATAGTGATAGTGTTACATGTACTTTCAGGTTTTAGTGATAGGAGGCAAATTAAAGCTGCAGTTGCTTAGAAAATAATCTCCAAACATTTTGGGGCACCATTTGATGGTATGTTGCTCAATTTAACTTGTTCAGGCACCACAGACCTCTTGGTTTTCTTCTCTCAAATCCTCTTTACCACTGCAGAACACTGCTGCAAAACTCAAGCTTAGCTTGGTTCTAGGCAGCCGATGGGCTCAGCTAAAACCTGAGCACCTCACTAACATTTGGCCAGTGACAAAATTTTTTTGGTCTGTTGGTCTCACAGTTCAGTGTTGGTGTTCTCTGCTGGTTTTTTTTATGTGCTCTGTATTCTGTTCTAGGAGGTGGTTGTGCAGAATGTTTATATCCCCGAGGATGAGATTTCATTTTGAACTCAATTAAGAGTAAAGGGCTACTTCAGCGCTGTCCTCAGTAAACTCTTGTTTGACTAGCAGAAAGCTCTACTTGCTTTCAGCCAAAGGGCTGACGTAGGAGATGTGTCAGTAGAGGACTGACAAGGCACAGCAGGAGCTGAAGAGGGAAAAATTCAATCAGGGCAATGCTGAGGGAGAAGGTTTTGAGCAGAGTGAGGGAATGAGCGCAGCCATTCACTCACTGTATGGGCATTTGTGTGGCTCAGGTGACAAACTGAAAGCTTCCTAGGATTTTTCTCCACCTCAAGAAGGAGTAGGAAGTCCCTTTTCAGACTTTTCAATGGGAAGGGCTTCAGGATGCAGAACTGGTCAGTTCAGCCTGAGCCCATGCTGACATCTCCTCCTGGCACTTCTCTGTGCTAAGGGGACAGATCAGCTCAAGTCACTGCTGGTGTTGCAGTATCTACACCAGGCTCCCTCTCCCAGAGGAAAAATGGACTTGGAGAGAGAAATCTTCACACAGGCCCTTCATTTTGTAAAGGGCCTTTCCTGCCCCTTTTGCTGATCGGTGTCCACAAGCACAGGGGTCCTGAGCAACCTGGTCTAGTTGGAGATGTCCCTGCTCATTGCAGGAGGATTGGACTAGATGAACTTTAAAGGTCCCTTCCAACCCAAACTATTGTATAATTCTACGATTCCTCTGGGGCTGAGGTGCTGGCAAAGCAAGTGGAGTGGGTGTGGGTGCGCAGACCCTAATTGCAAGAGGCAAAGAGGCATGTTCTGCACTCCCATTTGGGCTTGCTTTGGCAGAGGTGTGAAGCATGGACTTGAAGTTGACCATATGCCTGATATGAAGCTGCTGTATCAACCAGGTGCTGAAGTGCCAAGGACAAAGCAATATCATCCTTTCCCTTCTGTGCAAGACTTACAAGGAAAGTCATGTGGGGGACCATATTTGTGCCATGAAATAGGTATGTTAGGGGCAGATGAAGGCCAATTGGTTTGCCTTATTAATGGAAAGCTAAGATATTGGAGATACCACAGTTCTAGGTATTTACATAAGTAAAAAACCCCCTGAAAACAGAGAGGACCATATAGTTTAACCAGAAGAAGAAGAAAAGTTGTGTAAGCAAATTCAGGCTAGAAATAAGATGCTTGTTTCATCTAGTGACACTAGTGCTTTGGTTTCAATATCATTTTATACTAGCAGAAACCAGCGAATGAAACAGCCGTACCCTTTCACTGCTTCAATGCTTGCTTCAATTCCCACACCACCCTTCTCTTGGACACATTAGCACAAGTATTTTCAAGGCCATAGAGAGAACTGGATTGGTAACTGGTCCAAGTTAATCACCCTCTCAAAAAGAAAAGGTTAGTTTTAACCCAGATCAGCATCCTGATTTGATTTCCCGTGGCATCTTGAATACATAAGATAATAGGAGGGAGTAAGCAGCAAGGGGTAAGATAGAGCAGTTGGGGGTAAGGACAACATCCCTTTTTGGAGTTCTGTTTTGGATGATGGTGATGGTGAAATGCCTAATGCCATCCCAACTCCATCGCTTGTCCCGAAACCAAAATAAAATCTCTAAGAAGTATGTTCTAGGTCAACCAGGTAAAACAATTCTGTGAAAATCACTGTATCTTGCCAACTGATGACAAGTGTCATGCTGTTTTCAAAGAGGTGTCATTCTTAGTGCATTCATATATGATGCACAAACAGGAAACCAGCAGCTGACTGGTGGCAGATTCCACCTCATCCCATGGAAGAGGCCTGCAATGGAGAGATCACTTCTTCCTGTGATAGGCAGAGGAAGCCACTCTGGTTTGAGACATTTAAAATGGTCCAAGGTGGAGTGCTTGAGAATTTACCATCTTCTACCAAACAGGGTGTAACAGGCCTCTAGCAGTCCACATTCCTCTGGTTTTCTGAAGTGTGACTTCTGATTTATTAATTTGTAGATAAATAGAAATTTTCATCTAGTCTGGTTTTTGCTGCTTTTTTTCATTGCGTTACTTTTTTAGGAACAGAGAGGAACATTGTTTACAAAACAAAGTTAAGCCCTTTAAACAAAACTCCAAAAATGTAGTCTTCTGCAAACTAAGAGTTTCTGAATAATACTTTTATGCTCAACAACAATGAACTAAGAAGATTTTAAGAGGTTTGGAAATCAACATTTTCTACACTAGATGGAGTCAATTGTAAAAAAAAGGTGCTTGGGTAATGAATGATAAGTTATTCATTACTTTTTTGAAGAAGAAATAACAATGTGCCTTCTGTGAATATTAAGTAAAAGTAACCTTAGGGGGATGGGTGGGGCAGCATGAGTCATACACAGGTTTTGAATTAATGATGTTCTACAACTCTCAGCCCTTACAAGCTTTCACTGTGTAACTTAGTCCCTTCAAGGCAGGTGGAATAAGTTTCTGCAGATCCATATATGTTTTCACAATAAGATACTATGGCAGCACACAAAGGAATTTGTGGTTATACTGATTTTTGAATTACCTCTCTACAGGGTGCAGCCTCTCTTGCAAAGCACATGTAGCCCTGATTTTCCCAGGGTATATATTGAGGCACACTTTTGTGTGCTCCAGCCCAGTACATTTCCATGAACTACTTCCCATGTGACTATTTTGAATACTTCTTGATTGCTTCAGGATGCAGTTTCACTAATTCTCAGAGCTGAGTTTGATGAAGGTAAAATACCAATGGTTAATAAGTATCTACAGATACCTATAACATATCAGTACCTTCAACGTAAGAAAAGAGAAAGTGTGAAGATTGTGATGTAGAGCGTTCAAAAGCTACAAAGAAGAATTAAACTGCTTGTGTGTTGTCAATTCCAGCTGCTTGCATGTGTGCAGTGTGATGTGGTTTCCAATTACTCTTGTGCTCTGTTTTCTGTGACACGATGGCCTCTTTAGCGTGCTGGCTGGCTGGTGCTCATTGACTGGGCAGCAATTCGTTATTACTTGTTCATTCTCAGCATTCAGTGTGTGGCCCTAGGCCTTATTTACTGCAAACCATCTAAATCCTGCAAAGCTTCCACTCTAATTGATTTCCTCAGCTCCATTTTGATTTAATTTATACCACTATAGAGTATGCAAGCACTAGAGATAAAATTGACCCTTCTGCAGCAAGTGGAGAAGCTTACACTTTATTGAAGGTTGCCTTGCAAGCTCTCCAAAGGGAGGTTGAGGGGAATTACAGGGGTCAATAGTCCTTGGACTACTGGGGAGCTGCATCACTGTGTTTTATGGATAGTAGTAATGGGCAGGCACTACTAGGCTTTGGCTGTCATTAGGAAAATCAGCAGGATGACTGTATCAGAGTGACAGAGGAGGTTGTGCTGAGGTCCTGGCCTGCATTTTAGAGGATGCTCAGGCAAGATTCCTCAGGCTAGAGGATTTCAGGTCTCATCAAAAGATCACTGCATAGACATGCTACACATATTTGCACGGCTCCATGTGCCTACAGTTATAGCCACAGTGAGTAAGTCATCGGCATGCGCAGAACCTGTGTCAAAGACTTTTCCTAATGTAAGGGTGTGACAGTGGTTTCGACAGCTGTGGGAAAAGGGGATGTGTGTCACAACCACAACACTGCCTAGGCGTAGGACAGAAAACCTTTTGTGTGTATACTCTCCTTTTAAAAGACGTGTTGGATGTTCACTTGATGGCACCTCTTGAAATGTGGTGGTAGCAGAGGTCCCGCTGAGTGTTTTGATCCCATAGTTGGTCAGAGATTTCCTGGTTCCTTCCATTGTATGTTAAACCCTACAGCAGAGGCAATCCTGCTGCTGGAAGCTCATGTGCTGGACACAAACTTTAAGGAATGCAGGCGGGGAGGGGTGGAGAGGGAAAGCAGAGGGAGTTGCCCTACTCTTCTTGTGCACAGCAACATGTTTACATGAACAGCTGTCTCTTAGGTGTGGTATCATTTAATCCTAACTGTCTTGGTAGGCCTGCATTCAGGATTTAGCAGGAGATGATATAGGGAATAATGTGTAATTAGTAATAGAGACAGACTACAATAGGAATAAGAGTAGTAATTTAGGATGGATGAATAGTTGTTCACACAGGCAGTGCATGTCAGTATAGAATTAAGTATGTTAAACAGAGGTTTGACGATCAGGAAATATCAGGGTTGTGGACAGGAGACAGATGAGTTTGGTCAAAATGTCAAAATAAATTCCCTGCTATTTGGGTAGCCAATAAACTTATTTTTTGCCTTATTTATAGTAGGATGAGATAATATGCTAACATATTTTATATTATTAATTCAAATTATTTAAATTTGTTGTTATCTGTTATTGCAAAAGACCAATCTTACAACTGTTGTGGCTTCCAAGGTCATGCCTGGGAGCCAGCAGTCTGGGCAATAGGGCAGTTGGAAGCCATGTGGAGAGCAGCTCTGACCTCCTGCCTGCCTGAGGCATGAGCCTGCTGAGGCTGCCTTGGGCTTCAGGGGAGCAGTGAGAAATCCCACCCTCTGGGCTGCAGGTGCCCTCCTCCTCTCTTCTCCTTTGCAGCAAATGCTATAGCTGCCTGTGGGGCCCAGCTGGCATGGACAGGGGCTGGCTGAGAGCAGGGCAGGACAAGGCTGAGTCCTGAGCACTGGTGACATTCCCCACTGCGGTGAGCTTTGCTGTCCCCTGCCAGCCTGGTTGCATCTACTCTCTGACCTGGTGAGAGAATAGAGAGAATTTTACTCAGAGGGCTAGGATCAGCTTGTAGGGTTACAGGGAGAGAGACACAGTCTTGGTCTGGAGTGGTTCCCCTGCTCTTCCATGCTTCTTCACCAGTAGCCACGGTGGTGCAGAGAGAGCAGAGGTGCAGGGAGAAGTGTTGCCATGTTCCTGTCGTGCTTCTGCGTGTCCCACTGAGGCTCGGCTGTGTCTGGCAAGGCACCTCTGGACTTCCCCCATGCCTGGCACAAGTGGTAAATGAGGTGCCAGATTGCTGTGTGCAAAAGTGCAGCAGTCAGAGATGCTCTTCTCATCTCCTTTCCTCCTTAGCCAGGCTGCCAGCTATGGGGAAACAGAGTGGGGTCTTCCAAGGAAGGGCACCGTTCAAAGCGTCTTAGAAGACAACCTGAGAGGGGTCTGTAGTCAGCACTCCCTGGCTGCTAGCAAGGGTGGAGACAGCTCCTGAGAGTTCAAATGCTCAAGTACATTGGTAGTCTGCTTAAAATAGAGTGGCAGGGAGTTTATGACAATCCTGAAGTCTCTTGGGAAACTCCAATGAAGCAAATGGTTCAATGCAAATAAAAACAGACAGGTCAGGAAGAAGCTTTTCAAGCATAAAATACCAAGGCCAGAAATATCAACTAAAAAATGTGAAAACTTTTTTTTTTTTTTTTTTTTTTAATATGAAGTCTATACCAAATTATCCTTGCTGGTTGTAACCATTTCCTCAGCCCCTACACAGTAGTCTGTCTTCATTTGCTGCTATATTTTGTTTAGATTCAAAGCTTTTATGGACTGAGATCTATTTGCTTTATGTGTTTATAAAGCTCCATATATGTCTTGGGAGTTGTTTGAACAATAACAGTAAGTAAATAGCAGGTAATTTGGCCTGAAATATTGCAAAATAGATACTTCGTAGTCCTGTAAGGTGCTTGATTGAGTAAATATTTTATTCGGGAATACAGCTATGTGTGAAATCAGATGACAAGGGTCGGGCGAGCTCTCAAACTGGAAGTCAGCTGTGTTGTGAAGATGTTTCCATTTTTATTAAGCCCCTAGTGCTGTCTGAAGGGCTAGTCTTTCCCAGACATCTGTGGTACAAGCCTGGAGTTTTCAATAAAAGTACAGAAATAAAAGTACAGATGAAAGTGTGTGCTTTTTGGTGAGGTAAATGACAGTTGTTGATAAACTGGGTCAGCTGAAAAGTGTTTGGAGGTGGAATTCATGTTGCTGAACTTTAGATGTCTTGGGGTAGATGTCTACATCAGAGCTACTCCCCTGAGGTCTTTCTTGCCCTAATTTAGATACCTGCTTGAGGCTGGGATGAATCATGCCCTTGCAAAGCACCTCAATTGGCTGGCTACAAAGGCAGCCTAGCTCAGTGGTTGGTGATTGCATTGGGGGATGCCTACATTTGAGGTAGATTAATCCTGACTTGGAGGTTTTTATGCACAACAACAAGTTGAGGAATATTGTGAAGGATAAAAAGGTTTTTTTCATTTTACCTTTCACGGCAAGATGAAGGGTATTGCACCCCTGGGAAATGCAGTACCTTGGTTTTTCTTAGGATGTTTTTGCTTTTCTGGAATTGATGCTTTTGGAAATGACACTAGGGAGAACTGTGCAAGGTAAAACTTATTTTCCAGGCTTGTATTTGGGGTTATCAGAAAACCTGTCAGAGGGCATATCTTCATGGGCAGGTACAGGCTAACTTCCACCCAGAAGTCAAATAGCTGTCTTAGCACACATGGCCATGAAGCCATCCTGGAGCATACAGAAGACCTCAGGTCTGTCTGTACATGTCTATGTTAGGCAGGATCTGAAGCAGTTGTCTAAAAGGACAACAAAAACCTATTGCTGTGATTGAGAAAGGTCTGAATCTAGCTTCTTTGAGGTACCTATGCAGGTTACGCACAGGGAGATACTGGATAACAATAAAGGTCCTTGATATAGCCCAAGTAGCTAAATCACAGGAAATGTTTTAGGGATGGGGGAGTAAAAAAGTAGTTAGGGATGGAAGGGCTTTGAAAATAGCAGAGAAGCAGTCTTGCAGAAGCTGTCATGATTTATAAGAGCTGTGGCATTACGGGGTAGCCAGCATCACAGCAGTCCAGAAGGTACAAAGTCAGTATCAAGCCATCAATCTCACTCTCTCTGCTGATACCCTACCCTTCCTGAGAAAAAACAAGTGGGGAGCTGAGCGTGAGGCACTCTGGGACACTCCTGGTAGTGTGTCTGTGGCATAAACCCACTGCTGTGTGATCTGGTTAAGAGCAGTGACTATTCACAATCTGCCCACATGACTATGCCTTCAATTGCTATGTGAGCTGGTAGCACATGACTGAGAGATAAACTATGGCCTCAGAAGATGCAGAATAGAATATAGCATGTGATATTGAGCTGTTTATAGCAAGGTGTTACTCGTTGCCTTGAGGCAAAATCTTTGCTCTATAATAAGCTCTTTGCAGTGAAATGGGAAGAAAAAAATAGATGAGGCCTAGTCAGATGCTAAGAAATAAGGGCTGAGATATTCTCTAATTACAAAATGAATGGTCTACAGTCACTGACAGTCACTATACATGAGAAAAAACATGCTAGTATGCTAGTACAGAAACAGTTAAGTATGTCATCATGAAACAAAGCAGAACTGACAGAAGGGGGAGACTGAGTAACTGTAAGAAAGAAAATGTTCTGCTGTCATTTGTTTGCCCTTTTTTTTTTCTGGGAAACAGGACTTTGTGGGCATACTTTATAAATAGGATCTCACCAAAGAATCTCTCTGATGTTGTCATTAATTTTTTCCTACTTCCATAAACAAGCCTAATACCAACTTGCACTAATAGTATGGTAAAATGTACTTCTCAGGATAAAAAAGACATGTTGCTTGAAGAAAAAAATCTTGGATATCTGTTTTGTGGCATGGCTTTTATTTATATCCGGATGTAGAATAAGATATATCCATATTTGGTTCAAACTCTTGTCATGAGACTTAGAAGAGAAAAAAAGGGGCCCCATCTGAACTGAGGACCTGAGAAAACTTAGGTTCCAGGCATATCCACATGAGACTTTCCAAGATAAATTAACAGCGGGCCAATATGTCGATGTTCAGCTGGACTTAGATTTACAGACCAAGATGTGAAAGGAGGCTAAGAACACTTCACACAGCTGTGGAATTTTCCAGGGGAACTGAACCTTCATTTGTAGCAGCTTACCAGGAAAGGAAGCAGACAAAAAGGTGGAATTCAATTGCTAGGAGCCCTCTTAGTCAAGTCTTGCTTCTGGTAGGCATCAAAGACAAAAAGCAATTGTAGCTTGGTCTATGATATTTTTCAATTCCTGGAAACATTATTAAATTTGATTTAGAAAACAAAAGGATAATGCAGAAATCCAGGGAGACTGTTCAGCTAATTGCTGGTGTGGTGATCAAGAAAAACTGGCTAGAAGAGGCTTGTTGTAACTTTAAGGTTGGTCAAGAGAGAGAACCACAGTTGCCTAGTGAAAGTTCCTCGGAACCAAGCTATTGAAGTGCAGCTTGCATGGCCAAAAGTGGCCTGCATGCCTTTGGTTTGGATCTGGGAATGCTGCAAGAACAGTGAGTGTCTATTGAATGGGCAATAAAGCTAAAATGCACAGGGACAATGGACAGCAGCTCAAACATAGCTCTTCTTAGAGCTGTTAACAGTCCAAGAAAGCACTGTTCTTCAAGGCCTTGAGTTCCTGCCTGTACCTTGGACCTCAAGAGACAGCACAGTCTGTGTGAAAGAGAGGGAAGGGTGTTCCAAGTTCCTTAATAAAGCTTTAGGCTGGAAGAGCTTTTTATTAATCTGTTATTCACTGTGGCTTCTTTTTATTGGCACACAGATGAAACACCTAAGATTTGGGGAATGAAAAAAGTCTTGAAAGCTCTGGTTTCTCCCAGGATATGCAGTTTATTTCTGCACATAATTGAAAATTGGCCGTGACATCTGCTGTATCTGTCAGACGCTAGCACAGACACTGGCAATTAGCAAACTTTCTCATGCAGTAGCTGAACACATTGGTCATCACCACAGCTGAGATTAGAACCAGGAACCACATGCTCCAGAGGAGCAATCCCACCACTGTGTGATGTATGAACCCAGGGAAAGCTTCTTTCTAACCTTGGGAGTCTTCAGCTCACAGAAGATGGACTTCGGCTATTTTCTCATATTCAGAAATCCTGATGTAACTAGATGTTCTTGTAGGTAGCGGGAGATCTAGACAAATGAAAGATTTTAGGCACTCCTATTTGGGGAGCACCCAAGGGAAGGACTGTTTGAATAATTTGTTTGTATAGTGTCTAAAATAAAGGGGCCCTGGTTCATGGTGTTAAGGGAATAGAAATAATAACAACAGCAGTAGTCTTTCCCTTTTCAGAGGAGGCTCCTCACAGGATGGGCGTAGAACGCAGTAGGCTGGGATTTGACCTAAGAAAGACTTGTAGAGCTTTTTTTAAGTTCTGGAGGGATGAACCCTTTTTGACGTCTGAATATGACTCATGCTTTATCAATGTGACAAGTGAGGAGGAATGTGAGAGTTGGCTCTGCCTTTGCATATAGGCAGAAAGGTTTCCATTGAAGAAGGAGGGTTGGACATGTGTACTTAAGTGTGGAATTTGAAGTAACAAAAATACATTCTGTAAGTTCTGAGTACATAGTGACCATGCTACAGGTTGGTGATACCCAAACCTCTGTTATAGCTAGTGTCTTTCTGCATGTGACAGACAGGAATGATCTTTTTCCAAGGACTCTGACAGCCCTGGCTTTATACAAATGCTACATCTTCAGAGGATACCTGCATTTCATGAGGCATTTACTGAGATGTGAAGGCACTGACTTGTGTAAGAGCTGAGCACTCAGTGTTCCCAACACAGCTTGGCCTCCCTCTGATGGATTTGAGGCACACAGAGGGAGGGAATTCAGCTGTTAAGATTGTCCTTTTTGTTCAAATATAACTGCACAGAAAAGTATTTGAGTGCTTTCAGACTGAGTGTCCTCTTCCTCCTCAGTAATGAAGATAGCAGAATGGGCAACTGTCGCAGGAGAAATGTTTGACATGGTTATCAGTTAGCAGTAATTCAAGATTTATTAATGGTGAGAGGTAGATCAAAAGGTTGAACTTTAGCAGCACTTAATCATTACCCTATTTAAAATTGCCAAGGTGATTCAGGAGAATGTGTTATAATCAAAACAAAGACTTAATTACAGGTTCAATAATGACAAGACTCACGTTAACTTACTACAGGATATCTTAAATCAAAACACGTATATGTATATGCATAGGTATAGCAAAACATACAAACATACAAAGAAACAGAGTTACTTTGGATCCGATGGAATCTATGGACACCCACACTCATGAAAGCAAAAGTGTATATTCAAACACATTGATATGTAGAGAGGTGGATGAAAGAGAGGCCAGCCTATAGTTAAAATTTCCCACTTCTCTTTAGAGTAAATACTCCCAATGCATTGACATTCTCAATGGACAATAACTGAGTCTTGAGAAGTCTGACTTTGTCCTGGCCCTTTGTGGAGTTTGTGCCTGAGAGACATGCAGGGGTGTAGTGGGTCTGTCTGAGCTGATTTTCCCCATACAGCCTTCATACTGCAGTACTGGAAGCCAGAAGGTGTTGATAACACACACTCTTGTTATGACGGGGTGTGTGGGGGGGGACAAGATTTGGGAGGGGATACAACCCGGACAGCCAACCGGAGCTGACCAATAGGATATTCTATACCATATGACGTCAGCTCAACTATAAAGGGAGGAGGACGGGGGGATTCTGGGAAGACATTTGTCCTCCGGGCAACCGGTACGCGTTCTGGAGCCCTGCTTCCCGGGACAGGCCCGACACCGCCTGCGGATGGGAAGTAGAGAGTAACGGCTTTGTTGCTTTTGCTTCGCGCGCGTGCGCCCTTGCTTTCTCTGCTGTTTATTAAACTGCTTCTTATCATAACCCACGGGTTTTCCTTTTCCATCTTACTCTCTCCCCGCTTGCCTTGCTGACAGAGGTTTTGGTGGGGGGGCAGGGGGAGTGATAGAGGGACTAGGGGTGGGCACCAGGCAACCAGCCAAGGTAAACCCACCACAAGGGGAGATTCTGGGCATAGCCCACTGTGATCCTGGAGAGCTCAAAGGGTCTTCAAAGGGTCTTGTTTTAGGAATGCTGTTTATAGGATCTGAGATAATTGACTTTTGTCAGGTATTTTTCCACTCAGCCCAGCTCAGTTGTTGAAATATTCTGGTATTTTCTACCAGTTGTGCAGACCCAGAACTTGCTGACTTTTAAAGTTCTGATATCTCTCCCCTGTTGGCCATGACTCAGGTATGGAGGTACTAGGCTGTCAGGAGGTAAAAGATTTCCAAGCAATAGGGAAAGCAGAACTAAGGTCAGGAAAGAAGGGGCCTAGCACGCCAAGGAGATGCCTTAACTTTCTATTCCACTGTCTTTTGCAATCCATGCCTGACTTAGCCTAGGTTGGTATGTGGCCCAGGAAGATGGGCCTTAAGTGATAGGGAGGCTGTACCACCACGGCAATGCAGAGTTCTCTTCCTTTAGCTCATTAGCAGCTCAAGCTACTGTAGAAGCTGTTCTCTGCTGAATTTCACTTGGGAGGCAGCTGCTTCTCAAATGGTGGAGTCACCAGGAGTAGCAGCTATTAAAGTGAGTTGGATCGACTGGGAGTACAACTTGCTTTTGACATGTTGTTCTGATCACCTCCTTTTGTGTCAAAGTTCCTGGGTAGTGGCCATATAAACTCAGAACCCCATCTTCACCTCTTATGGTAGGGAGACATTTTTGGGGTGATACTGTGGGCTAATGCTAAGGCAAGGTGCTTACCTAAGATGCTAGAAATGTCAGTGGTGCCTTCAGCAAAGGAGTTGCTGTACCCCAATCCTTGCTCGTTTGTCCTGCAGTTTGTTCAGCTCTGATTCCACAGAAGACTTCTCTCGCCTTCTTTTCCCCCCGATTGTTCTGTCGCTGAATTGTGTAATTAATGTCTTTAATATAGCAATCATAATGTGAGACAGTAACAGAGACACTCTGGCAATCAAAACAAGTGAAAACCCCTGTAAGATTAATGCTCTTGCTCTTTCTCCCATGGTAAAATGTCAGTATTTTAGGAGAGAAAATGTTTTCAGCTGTGCACAGAAGGGTTTTTATTTAAGCGACCACAATTTCAGAGTTTCCATTGTGTTCTCATTCTCCTTCTCCTTCTTTATGAACAGGCTAGTATCATTTATTTAAAATTCTCCCTGTTTTCATTGGAATGTAGTTAATTGACTTGGAAGGAGTATAATCTCTTGAAGAAAAACATGCTTACCATGTAAATAGCTCCTTCTCAAAAGGTTTGCAAAAAAGCAGATTATGTACAAATTCTTAGAATGCTCCATTGTGCCAAACTCTGTTGAATTTACTCAAATTGGTTGAGTCCTGGCAACAAAACACTGCATTTATATGATTATTTCTGTTGTTTATTAACTAATGTATAGCTGTGATAGTCTAATTACTACTGCTCTTAGTATGACCATATAAACTGTTCACAGCAATAGCACAAACCACACACAATTTGGCTGGTTTCAAGTTTAAGCAGGGAAGTAAAAATTACTGGGTTTCATGCAAAACTGTTTGGCCCATGAACCTTTCATCAAATCTGCAAGAATAACTTATTTGTTTTTGGTTCCCCCCCTCCTTGTCTCCGTACACACACCCCTATATTATGGGGAAGCTTAAATGGATGTTGTGTTTTTGTTATGTAACTTCAGGTCAGTGGCTGAAAATCAGACATATGATAGGTTTCCTTGTTGCTGATTGACCAAAACCATTGTCTTTGAGTATATATTGGCATAGCAATGTATCTCACTACTGCAGCCCATCCTTCATGAAATGTTGAAAAGAATCCTTTGACACCATGTACTTCAGACTCAGACCCAGAACTTCTGGGCAGTCCAGGTGGGACACAGCCACCTTAACTTCACTGTAGATGTTTGGATTCAAAATTTAGCTCCACTGCTAAGTTGTCTCAGGGGCAGCTGAAGTCCATGTCTGTCTGCCTCTCTGATGAGAAAGCAGCTAAGATCCCATTTCTTGGTGTTATGGAAGTAATACTGTTTTGATGGGGTCATAACAAAAAGCCTCTCTCTCATGACCAACCTCCCTAAAGATCATAAGTTTGGCGCTCCCAGTCTGTGGTACCTGCTGCACTCTTGCTCTGACCAGATGTGCCCAGAAAATACTCCCTGTACCACATCACCCATCACAGAAAGGTGGATTGAGAGTACCCCTCTTATTTCCAGTCTCTCTCCATTAGTCCCTGCTGTGGGACACTGGGGCCCAGTTCCCTCTCCTGTCCGACCAGATATGGATCTATATCACAGGTGATGCAGGGAAGAACTCACTCTGCAGCCCCTTTGGAGACGTGTCTGGTGCATATCATCAGCAAAATCAGCTGAACCTGCAGGAAGAGTCTGGAGATGGTGTGGACTTACACAGCTATGGAAGCAGGTGAGGTCAGTGTCATGCCAGCTCCATGCTGGCACTGAACTGATGGGACCTGAGACAGTCCTATGAGGCATTTCCATGTGTCGAATCAGCTGTGTTGGCAGTAAGGAGAACTGCTTTGCTCTTGGATATCCAAGGCTCAGTACCATGCCCAGTGATGGCAAAGGACTGGGATTGGCACTAACTTGCACTTTCTTGGCTTGGGCAGAGCTAATGTGGTCACATGATGTGCCTGACTGTACAAATGTGCCCTGTAAGTCTCTAGCCCAACCATTAAGGCAATACTTAGAAAAGAGGAGCCTGGCTGCAAGTTGTGCTACTATCTTATACTGGACAGGAAGACCAGGCACAGGCAGATTGTACAGGTAACTACAGCCAGCCTATGTAGGAGTGATGAGAGGGCAAAACCACCCCACTGTCTCCTTTGTCAGCCTTGGAAAGTCTAGGCAGGATGCTGCTGCTGCTATCCAGGGAAGAGTCTAGGTGTTTGGGACTATGATGATCCTGTCAACAAGAATCACTGCCCCTAGTTGTCTTCCTTGCAAGACAGCAGGACCAACAAACCCTGGATTCCCAATCTCCATCTGATTGTCCATCTGGCAATACCCTTTTTTCTAACTTTTTCTTCCTTGTCGCCCTTAGTTTTGGAGCTGCAAAATTCAGTTTTGCCTACACTGCTGAGAAGCCTCTAGCTGGCTTTGGGAGGAAGAGGACTTTTCTGAAAACTTCTGATGGCATCTGAGGCCTGGAGAGGGACAATACCGAGACATGCCCATGTTTTTGTCATTTCACTTGGCTGGCACTTTGTGGCTTTTGCTTTAAGGCGTGCTGTTCTCATGCCTCATTGGGGTAACAGAGGCCCCTGCATCTTGGATGCTGTGAGTTCCCCATGGCAACCCAGCATCTAAAAATTGGGCATGGCCTCATCAAGAATAGCAATGCCCTGGAAAGCCTTGCTCAGTGTCAAAATATGATGGACAAAAGCAGGTCAGGGAAAGAAATTTAAGGTGTTGAAGTTATTAGGCTTTGACAGATACATAGTCGTTTCAGGTTTTTCTCTCTGTTTCTTCAAAATAGGTTTACTCTACCATATTTTGAACATTTAATTTCTTTCAAGCAGCAGTGCAGCCCCAGGGAAATGAATAGGTGGCTCAGAAGGATAACTTTGTTGAAAGAAATGGCAGGGCTGGAAGTGAGAGCACTTGTGCTTCGCTTCTCACAGATCAGGGATGCATTTAGCTGAATTCTGCAGTTCCACTGTCCAAAAGTACACAAACAAACATGTTTTATTCACATACAGAATTACTGTTTTTGTACAGTTAGGAAGGGAGGCAGGCAGGGAGTGGCTGGGCGGAGAAGGACTTTTTGTTCTCATTTTGCCTTTGGCAAACGCTCCACCACTCGACTCCAGCAGCGTCTGCAGAAGAGTTGAGATTCTTTGCTGAAAGGTGCAGAGCACTGGGGCTGTTCCACAGGCGTGAAGCTGATGTATGTACAGCGTGGGCCTAACTGTGTTACAGGCAGAATACCAGGACTTTCTGCTTATAGTGACAGTTTTGAAAAATAAAAGGTGTAACCACAGAAAGACTTATTTTTTTCTTCCAAGCGGCAATGTTTCTAAACAAATTATTTTTAACCAGTTTGAGAAAAGATAAATTAATTCTACATGTTCTCAGCCCATTGCCCTCCACCATCCATCATTAAGGATAATGATAGATTTTCAGTTGATAATTCAGTCAGTATTCATTGACAATTCCCTCTAATTTGTTTGAAATACTTGCCAGACCTTTGGTTCTTTATAATTGCTCAGCAGAGAGAAAAGGAGAGGAGTAAGTTTTCACATACCTGGTAGGATCTGGAAGCTTGTAAGAAATAGAAATTCGCTATAGATGCATCAGGCAACCATGCAACATGTTATTTCAGAAGCAGTCTCTCCCACCATTCACCAACCATGGGCACAAACTGCCCTCGATCTCCTGTGCTAAGTTTTCAAGTCTTTCCAGTCTGTAGACCCCCACAACTTTCTCAGGCAAGGTGTTGATTGCTGATTTGCAAGTGTTGCACAGGGAGCATAAAATGTCCTTTTGTAGATCCACTTAAAAGTAGGGAGGAATGCTTCTGTCCACAGACAAACCTCTCAATGGGGTCTGCAAACCACAGTTTGAAAAATGCTAGCTGTAACAGACCTGTGCAAAAAAGTTATCAGAGCACAATTATGTGACTAAACAGCATCACATCTGGCCAAGTGGACCATCAACATTCTTGATTTCTGCCATAGTAGGGGTTGGGTATGGTGAAAGCACCCAGATCATACTGAGAAGTGGACAACCTTTGCTGAAACAGAGGAAGGGAAGAAAAGCCAGATTCATGCTTCCTGGGGAGAAAATCCTGTAAAGATCTCAAGCCTTGGTGTTGGGACCAGGTGTGCTAGGTACCCCAGTCGAGCACCTCTGAGGTACACTTTGCTTGTCACCCCAGTCCTAGCATGAACAAGTCACTGTGAGGGTGGGACAAAGGGACAAAGAGAAGTGCTTGAGAAAAGAACATAAGCAGAAGAGAGGAGGGACAGGGATTTGAGGCATAAGGCTGAGTGTTTTATTACAGAGCAGTGGGAAACAGGACTGTAGAGAGAGACGGGGTTAGCTGAGCTAGCCAGGTTGTTATGGGGACTGTAAGGTTGCTGTGGAGTGAGAGCTTGGGAGAGCTCCTGGGACCTGAATTTGAGTTCAGCAGTATGTTCAAGATTATTTATTAGGAGTATTACAGGCATGCCCTGGAGCCCTAGGCTGGGACTCCACTGTGCTAGCTGCTGTCTTTTCGTTCCAGAGCTAACAAATCATGTGGGCAGCCTTTTTCTGCCGTATACTAACTGTCTCTCTCCCCTTCAAAGCCCAGTATCTATGTGAACAATTTCTAATGTAACTAATATTTTATTCTTAGGTATTTGGAAGTAGACAAACTGAAAAAATAGCAATATCTTGATTTGGCTTTTCTTTTAATGAACTGCTGAGAATGTGAATAATGTTTGCTATTCACATACAACAAGGCGCTGGGGATCTTTGCTGTCTGACCAATTTGCTGAATCATTTCTTGTGTAGGTTTGTAACACCGGTTCTGGCACACTAGGAGGCTGTGCTGCTGTGGGAGGAAGAGGAGGTCAGAGAGGAGGAAGAAGGATAATGCAGCCAGGCAACATCCAGCAAGGCCTGAAGTTTTCAGTTGAGAAGGGATGTTAGCATGAGTTCAGCTCCATCCTTGGCCTGCTAAATCCTGGCTTTTGTAACAGGAGCCTGTCAGTAGGCTGTGATAAAGTAGCTATGTTTTTTGTTTGCCCTGTAACTGGAGCGTGAAGGAACATTCACAGCCATGGTTTATAGCTCACTGCATGCTCTGGAGTTTTCCAACTGCTCCACCTGGTCTTACTCCTCCCTGGAAGTCACTTGTGTACTACCACAGACCATCACCCTCTTGTGGGAAAGGGATGAACTGAAGCAATCGTGAGACAGAGGAGAATGTCTGATTTGTCCTTGTCCAATGGTAAGGAAAGCAGGTCAGTGCTACCGACATCCCTCCCAGTTGCTTATCTTGGTCATATTCACAACCTTTTGTGTTCACTTTTTGTGGCAATCAGAGGAAGACATTGCTTTTTGGGGTGGCTTGTCCCTTTTTCATACATAATGATTTGGGTAGGAAAGAACTTCAAAGATCATCTAGTACAACTCCCATGCCGTGGGCAGGGACACCTTCTACTAGATCAGGTTGCTCAAAGCTCTGTCCAACCTGGCTTTGAACTCTTCCCAATGATGGGGCACTCACATCTTCTCTGATCAACCTGTTCCGGTGTCTCACCACCCTCATCATAAAAAATCTCTTCCTTATGTCCATCCTAAATCTACTTTCAGTTTAAAACCATTGTCTCTTGTACTGTCACTACAGGTCTTGGTAAAAAGACTCTCTCCACCTTTCTTACAAGTCCTCTTTGTATATTGAAAGGCAGCAATAAGGTCTCCCTGGAGCCTTTTCTTCTCCAGGCGGAACAACCTCAACTGCAGCTGTTCTTCACAGGAGAGGTGTTCCAGCCCTCCCACATGGGAAGCCTCAATTTTTGTGGCCCTCTTCTAGACTACTCGTAACAGGTCCATGTCTGTCTTGTGCGGGTGACCCCAGAGCTGGATACAGTACTCCAAGTGGGGTCTCACAGAGTGGAGCAGAGGGGGAGAATCACCTCCAGTGACCTACTGGCCTCTTCTTTTTATGCAGCTCAGGATATGACTGGCTGGAGCCTTTCTGGGCTGTAAGCGTGTATTACTAACCCATGTCCAATTTTTCGTCCACCAGTATCCCCAAATCCTTCTCCACAGGGCTGCTCTCAATCCCTTCATCCCCCAGTCTGTATTGGTACCAGGGATTGCCTCAATCCAAGTTCAGGACCTTGCATCTGGCCTTGAACAGATGGATCAGACTAGATGGACATGTGATTTTAGCTGATACAGGCTGTTCTGAGGTTCATTCATGTTCCAAGTTTTCTACTGTACTTTTAAGTACAGTACTGCACCAAATCTTTATTAATCCTGAAAATAATTTTAGAAGCCTGCAAAAGACCCTTATTTTTATTATTATTTAATAATAATAAAAAAACAACAGTGGCAGATCTCTGAGGCTTCAGTGGCAGTAAGTTCCTGTCTTATTAGTCTGTATGCAAGCATATAGGATGCACACAGCTTGCAAGAAAAAGAAGAAACACAATTGCTGTTATTGTGCTAGTATACAATAGAGATTTCACTTGGTACCAGCCTTGTGCAACTAGAAGTGGCTCTCACTAAGGAGAGATAGCTGTCCCTGAGATCCAGTCAGGAAAGAAAGAGAAGATCGAGTGCCTTGCAAAGCTGCATGGATTCTTTGAGGACCCCAAGATCACTGTCCTCTCCTGATGCTTTCCTGTAGAGAGACTCTCTTTTATGTCTCTTATGGGCCCTGGTGTGACATTGGAAGATGGCTAGAAGCAGAATGTGCCATGCAGAGCTGCTGCAGGTGGCCACAGTGGCGGTGAGTAGGTGCTGGGGCACTTGCCTGGGCACTGGAGGGCTGCAGCAGTGCTGAGTCAGAGCTCTGTGGTGGTTGATTTAGTAAGCAGAACAGGGTGCCAGATGGGTGGAGAAACAGCAAAGTGGCTATTGCTTTGCTCTCTGTGCATGTGCCAGAGTCCTGGGGAGGTAAAGCAGGAGCTGGGTTATGTCTAGTGGTGGTTTCTGCTGGAGGGCAGAAGAGGGAGAGAGGAAGAGAGGGAGGGAGAGATAAAGGGTGGGAGAGGACCTCCAAACACCTCCTCTGGCAATGTTGAATCTCATCACTCTGGCAGCAGCAAGAGCTGGCTTGGAGATGCAGGACTCTCCTGTCCTTACTAGTCTCATTGATCAACCCTTGTGACCATAGCCCGAGAGCTTATCCACACCTCTCCCACAGGAAATGCATAGGTCTTTCTGGCTCTCTTGAACAGGAGAAAGTAAGTTCCCATTTCTGCTAATACAACATTCACTTTTGCCTCCCATGTTAGGAGGCCTAAAGCATGTAATGCCCAACTGGGTGTCTCTGTAGTGCAGACAGAGCCTGAGAACAACCTGTGAAATCTGCAGGCTTTCTGCAGGCAGAAGTGTCCAGGCTCAGGTTAGCAGGTCCCTGTTGTGAACCTTGGCACCTACCCCAGGTCCTTAGATGCCGGCCAGCCTTGAAGCTTATGAGGGTTGATGGAACCCCAGCAAAAGAAATCTCATGGCTCTGAAAGAGTCAGGAAGTTGGTGCTGGCACATGGAGACACAGGTTCCCCCATGATGAAATCTCTCTTCTGCTGCAGATTGGCATTTCCTAGTTGGAGAGAAGCTGCAGTGGTACAAGTGGGAAGAAGGGATTCCTCTGTGCCCTGCCTCTGCCAGACTCACAGGCGAGCCTTTCAAGTTGAGTTGAACTCAAGGGCTTTGTCGAACCTCTTCTTGCACTTATGCAGCAGCTTTAAAAAATGCTGTATACACAAGTGCTTTTGTGAAGCAGAGCCCTTAGATGCCACAAACTTATTGGTCAGGAATTGTCATGTTTTTCTTGCTAGGGATATGCTTTGTCTGCCTCAGCATGAAGTTTTAAAGCTTCATAATTTCTCTAATAGGCCTAATGCAATAGGCCAGACTCTGCTCTTCAAGAACGCACATGATTTCTTTGAAAGCTAGTGGAAAGTATATACAAGTTCAGTAGTTGGCCTATCCTCTAAATTCAGCTTCTTCATATCAAGCTAGGAAAGTATTTTATTCTCTCTTGCTGATTGGTTTGCAAAGTACAAACCAGCTTGGCTTCACTCAAAAAAGTCTGTCCCCAGATTATGATCTATAGTAATGTAGACTTATTTCATTTCGTGTCAAATCAGAGGAGGGTCGTAGTAAAAAACAAACGTTTTTCTGAAACAACAACAAGGACATCGTTATGATAATTGCAACATAATTTACTCCATCAATCACATAGTTGTGTGAGTTTTCTTCTTTTTTTCTAAAAAAAAAAAAAAGGAGAAGGATAAATGGTTAGAAAGCCACGCAAAACCAAAGCAAAACAAACAAACAAACAAAAAACCCTCATGAATTTTTAGCCAAATGTTTGTCTGTTGTTAATTAGAAGAATCTGAGTTTGCTGGCTGACTTATGGCTATCTTTCCACAAAGAATAGCAAACCATATGCCCCTTAACCTGCCAAAGTTATGGTTTTTGCTGAAAGCAATCTGGAGTGGCCTGCACACTCACTGCATCTGTTTTGCAGATTAGGAGAGAGGAACACAAAGAAAACTATTGTACTCCTGCTTTTTTATTGGCATGTCATGCAATAGCCCAGAGAAATATTGCAATAGTTAAAAACTGAGATGAAAGTGATGGGAACCTGGTAAGATTATTTTTGTTAAGTAAGTGTACTAGTTATAAGCCTATTAAACCAGGTACAAATGTCTGGAAAATATGTGACTTTTACATTCTTCTTAGTCTTTTCTCCAGCCTAATTTTATACCTTGACAAAATTCCTACAACATGCTATATATATACATGTACAATTGAACATATGTTAAATTCCAACCCTTGAATCTGTGCTCCTTAAGAAAGGGCAAACCCATATTTTTTGCAAATTTTATTACTTTACTAGTTCAGCTGCCTTGTATAAGGCTATGGGCTTGACTTTTCATCTGTAATACAATTCTTGCAAGAAATTATACTGTCTCACTAAGAAGTATTTCTTTGTTAAATTTGTCTAAGGGGGAAATTGCAACATCACTCTAAAAAAAAAAAAAAAAAGGGAGATCTCTGTTAACTTCATTTTATAAAACTTATAAAACTTTTCCTAAGCATCATCAATTCATGACAACCCAAAGAGAATAGCCCTGGTAGCTAAGCCTGCAACGTTATTCATGTGAATGATCCTCACACATCCATGGGACAGCAGATCTCTGCTTATCTGAACAGTGAGATCTGCAGTACTGAGTGTGGGTCCCCACTCTTAGGCCAGAGCAGACTTATTTTACACAAGCATCCTTATGAAAACCAACCATCTCTTCAGATAAAGGAGCTCTTCATAGAAATGAAGGGCCATACCTTGATTTGTTCCAGGGATGTACCCTATATTTAGGTCACAGTGGTTCTGCCTACCCAAATTTCAGCCACTTGGTGATGTTTTGCTAAAAACTGAATTCTGTTCTCGACTTAGCAGTCAGTCTCATTTTCTAGGCAACCAGCACTGTCCTGCTTTTAAGCTTTTTTTTCATCTTTTACTCTTCTATTCTCCCACGTAGGTCAGGGATGCACTTACAGTCTTGTGTACTTTAAGCGCTCAGACACGCTTACAGTTCAACTCCCATTAATGGCTGGATAGATTTTTCAAGCTTGTATCAGTGAAAGGGGAGTGAAAGCAAGGTTTTCCCTGGCAAGAATCAGACAAAAGGCTAGCTCTTAGGCTACAGGCATTTTCTTTGTTTTAGTACCATCTTTCCAAGGCTGTTGTGGTTCTCCTTCTATTGATACTTAAGCACTGCATGAATTTACGTGATAGAGCACAAGGCAACACAATAAAAAAGAGTTTTTCACTTCAGTCCCTTTTTTCTCTTCATTGACAATGTGAAGGGATTGAAGATACACTTTTGAGAAGCTCCTTTAATTTTTATGAAGAGCTTCTTTCCTATAACTTGTCTCTGGATGGCAGATCTGAAGGGTGTCCTGACTATAGCAAATATTCATGCATTTCTGTAGCAGCATCTCACAACCATTGGTAAATTGCAGTGGAACCCTTTGTACACTATTTTCTCCCTGATGGAGAAGGGCAACAAGAAATCCTTTTTCATGATTCTACATGAAGCGACCATTGTCCTGTGAGCCCCAATTTCTGACAGTCTTCTGCCTGAAGCAAGGGAATGCCTGTCCTCATCTGGTTTGCTGCATCAACCTAACAGCATTCTCCTGTGGTTTCTCTTAACCTCTCTCCTCTGGTCTTTCATGATCTCTCTCTCATAATTTCCTCTTTCCTGTATATACCGTGTTTTGTTTTCAAGAAGGATATTGAGGGGCAAGCATTATTTTTGCTGTTGCTGTCATTATTTTCTGGTGATCATCCTCTCTCCCAGTCAGGGACCAACATCGCAATATATAAACACAGACACCTCACCAAACAGGAAGCCTTTTGTCCAAAAAAGTGAATAACTAAAAGCAATACTAGAAACTTCAAGTGGCAACTGGAGTAACTGGTCCAAGCAGTCCAAGGTTGTGGTAAGGCAATATTAAACAGTATTAAGGGTTGATGACATTGAATCTGTTGGTTGTTCTTAGCAGCACAAACCCCTCTTGTGCTCATAAGTTCACAAACTCTTCTGTTAGTTTACCTGTTGTTAAGAGCTCATCACATTTACAAATTCCCACTGGGATAAACACCACTTGAGAAGGTTCCCATCGTTATGATAAGCATGACTTAAACATGCCAGGTGCCTAAACTGTGTCATACCTGAATCAAGGACTTTTTAGTTCAAAGGATGTTAGAATTAGGCCTGATTTTACTTTTTTTAAAAAAAACCCTAGGATTTCATACACAAATCCTTATTGGACAATTACAGTGCTCTGCCCAGGGGGCCTTGGCAAGCCCAAGGAAAGGAGCAGAGTGGGACTCTAAAGCAGTAGGGAGATGGTCTAGTGAGGAGGGTAGCTTGTGCCATCCCAGCATTTACCCAACTCCCACAGTCTAATGGGAATTATTTCATTTCCTTCTCACTCTAAGAGAAACAATGAAAAGCTTCAATATACTGGTGGTGGAGCACAGTAATGTACTTTTCAAAGACAGGCACGTACAAAGACATTAAGAAATGTTTCTGCTCCTTAAAAAAAAAAAAAAGGAATTGTGGAGAGACACAAACAAGTGATTATTTGACCTACTAAACAGAGGAGGAATTGTTTTCTCTGAACCATCTTTTTTTTCTATGGTTTCTTTGGTGTCTAATAATACCTTGTAGTAATTTGCACTAATTTAAGTGTCTCCTTCACTAGCTTGCCCATTTCCATGAAGTACTGAGTGAATTTAATAACTTTGAAACTTCTCTTGAGTTTTGTGAATTGGCCAATGGCTTCAAAAGGAATCAGTGAGAATGGGTAGTTTGTGTGAATACATAAGCCTGGTTTCCTTAGAAAACCAAGGTAACAACTTCATTTAAAAAATGAATTCACTACCTGCAGCAGAGCAAGGTGATTTACCAGTTAGAATCGGGCCTGATATAAACACAGTGTTTCATGGTTTATGTATTAACCACACTTCTTTATAAGGTGTTTCTCCTAGCTCTAGTTAATAGCATAGTTTTTCCTAGCTGTAAATTGACAGCTGAAATCATTTTAAGAAAATGTAACAATACTTTATAAACTAGAGTGACATTTATAGGAGGCTTTGTAAATTTAAGACACATCTTGAATTTCCTTCCCTAAGGAAAAAAAATGTAGTCCAAGAAATTTGCAAAATCGTGAACTTGAAGTTTGTCCTGTCTTTGCATAACGTCTCAATTGTTTTGAGTATGAGCCAGAGAGCAACAGCCTCTGCTTGAAAATATTTTGTAGCAATGTTTCACATAAACAAAAATAATTACAGAGAAGTGTTTTTAAACATTTTGGTGGTAGCAGAACAGCAGGTTTAAAAATGTCATTTTTTATTGCATCAATTGATTCAGTTTATTCTAATTAATACTTATCACAGGTAAGAAATAGCTGCTTTATTTTGTCTTGTAGACTGCAAATAACCATGCTAAATACTAGTTCAGCAGGATACATATATGTATGTCTGGTACGTGACAATTTCCAGTGAAGTTACTCATGTGCCGAAAGAACAGTCAATTTAAAAAATATTTTTAAGCTGGGTTTTCATAATTACAAAACTCCACAGTTAAACCATATATAACTGATAGAACTGTGATAGTCTTCATAGCAGCCATATTACTTATGTAATAAGTAATAAAAAGAACTTATCCAATTAACAGGCAAATTAAACAATATATAATTTGAGCCAACCCAATCTTCACCATCTTAATTTTCTATACTACTGTGCATTACTTTATGAACTCTCTAGGACAGAAGAAATAGGACCTGTCTTCTAAAGTTGAACTTACTTCACAACATGGCTTTCATTGAGGGCTCTGTATGCAGCTCCCAGTGATTATTATTTTAAATGGGGATTGTTTCCATCTAGGTTATTTTAGCTTCAGAAAAAAAAAAAAGACAACTAATTCTCCTATAAAAATAGAATATTAGAAGTTTTGGGTTATTTGTTTGTTTGTTTTGTCAGGGGTTAAAATTTTGCCTCTCAAGGTACACATTTTGCAACTTTTGTGACATCGTTATTTAAGCAATTTGCACCTTGTACCATGAATTGTCTGAATACCTACTGAGTAACAGAACTGTCTGTGAACAAAAGTGGCATAGGTGTAAGTCTGCATGAAGGATGAGTACCAGTCTTGCTCTGTATGAGCTTGCTTGAGTCAGAATGACTTCCCTTGCTGCTGAGCCTGAAGTGCTTCCAATGCTACATTTGCACACCGGCTAGGCCACTGTCTGGGAACTAAAACCTAATTCAGCTTTTATACCATGAGTGCTTTTCAATGAGCATTATTTCTCCCAAGGCCAATTCTACTGCATCATGGACTGTATCACTGGTACATTTTGTTCTTCATCTGTCCATAAGGGAACAAACATATTCGAGCAGCATCCTGAGCCTGTGCTGGCTGGTTACCTAGGGTTCTAGCTAGCACCACTTGCCCCACACCGTGGTAGTCTCCCCTCCTCCCAGGTCCCTCTAGTCAGTTTGATGCCAGGCTACCTGACAAAAGGTGCACTGGCTAAATTAGCTGGGGTAACTTCTGCTGCATTATCCTAGCTGAAAAAGTGATTTGCAAAACGTTATAGAGGGTCAGAGAAGTCCTTAGAAGATAAGAAAGGTTTTTATATGTGCCTACAGGGAAAACCAGCAGGAAACATAAAAGGATCATTTGGTTTTACACCAAATAATGAACTCAATTTAACCTGTCACTTAGAAGTACGTTGTAATCCTGTATTGAACTATGTAATGTGCAGTGCAAACTGAAACTCGTAATGCCTGGCCTCATAAAGCCCAGACAGGCTGTAAGCAGAGGGATTCCAGTTTCACCTTGAGAGATGTAGATCCTGGAGACGCCTTGTATTACACAATTGTCCAGAGACAGATGCTCAAAGACAAACACTGTGCCTCAGGGGGATAAGGAGTACGCTGTCACATAATATCTTCATCTGCCTTAACCCTTGGGCCATAGCTACGAGGTCAGAGCTTGCTGGCATGTTTTGCACAGATTTTCAGGCTGTATTTGGTTTTTTATGTATTCTCAAGAGTTTTATTGTATAAAGACTTCAGGCAAAGAAAAAAAAGCCAGAGGAACTGTAGCTAAAAGCTATTAAATAGACCAATTGTAGTCTGTTGAAGTGGTGTTTCATCACCTCAAAGGTAGTTGATTCCCCACAGAAGTATGGGTCTAAAGAATTGGTTGAAAGCAAAGGTGGATCTGCTTAATGCAGGTCTGAGGATAGCTAATGATAGTTAATCACCATATCATGTTTGTGTGCGTAGGTGTGTTTTTTTAAATACAGAAGGTAAGCAATCTCCCAGCCCTTGAAAAACCATAGAAGAGAACAATGATAGCTTTCTGTAATGTGAATGGGAAGGATATAATGATGTGAGGAGTATTACTTTGCAAATAACACAGGCACAAATGGAAAGAATTAAAATTTTAAAAAGATTACTTTGTGTGTATTGTGTTTCTACAGCTGCAGTTTGAGAGTCACAGGAGATGTATCTTGTCCTGCTAAAGAGGGCAGAGGGCTTCAGTTGTCTAAGCCTAAATACAAGGAGGAGCTAAATTCCATTGCAGCATGAGTAGCCTACTGGACATGTTTTGTTGTTTCTGTTAGTGCAAAAGTAAAGCTGTATTGTATTTACCCTGCCCCTCTTGGGAACTAAAAGAGGCCTCTCACACAGCAGAGAGAAAATCTGTATGAACCATATCTGAAAGAACAGGTGAAGACCACTAAGGGATGTACTGGTGTGTGATTAACAACAGAAGAACCTCTCAGAGGCATGGTGTTTATTAGTAGTAGGCTGCAATTTCTCAGCAAGACTTCTGATAGCATAGAGAAGAAAAATCAGATTAATGCAGTACAAATGCAAACAAATATTAAGAAGATAAAAACATTGGTCTTGTAATTTTTGGCTTCTTTCCCTTCCTTTTTCTGATGCTTTTCCCAGTTCTCAGATACATTTCTGATCATTGTCCAGCAATTCTTTTTTTGCATCTGTTCATCATTCATTTGTTTGCTTGATGATTCTGCATTCAGTTATCTTTCCTTTTCCTCTTACACTCCTTTACTTCCCCCCCCCCCATTTTCCTTTCAATTTCTGATTTTGCTTCAATGTAATTGCCTTTCTGCTTCTGTATTTCTTCCTTTTTTTTTTTTTCCTAGACTTGGTTCTGGTCTCTCCATGCTTTGTGTATTATCTGAAGGCAGAGTTTCAGTTGGTATAAGCTGCTATAGCCATCATTCCTCTTACAGGATTTTTTGCTCATGCTTCCTGAGAAGTCAGCTTTTCAAATTCCTTAGAAATATCAAAGAATTCTCCTTTACTGAGACGTGTTCAGCCACCTCACAAGAAAATGTTATCAGCTTTCATTGTTGGATCCACTGGAAATCCAGCATCTCATGCTCACAAGTAATGCCTCATACCTCATAAGATTATGAATCACTGTTTTACAAAGAATAATTTAGGAGGTTGCAATTATTTGACAAGTCCTTCTGATAAATCTGTGGTTTCAGCTGCTTTCAAAATCCAAGGAGACAGGCTATCTGCTCTTCTTGCCCATTTTCATGCTACCTTCTGTGTGACCACCTGAACAGCAAAGGACCTGGCTCTGAAGAAAATCATATTTCTGCAGGGTATGTGTGTAGACATGAAAAATGCCTCACTGTTCAGTGGAGATCTCACAGTGATATGAGAAGTGGAGAAGTGGTAACTTTATAACTCAGTACACAGCCAGCATGTACTCATTCTCCTCTACGTTTCAGAGAAAAAAAATCAAGCAGCAAGCAGTTTGCACTTGCTTCTTATTCCATGTAAGTTTAGCATTATGAACTCTGATAACTTTATGGCAACATTTTATTTGCACACTTTGCTTTGCCAAATTCCATAGTAGTTTCAAAGTGAAAAAAAATTGCTCAGTACTTCAGTACTTTCTATCTTAACCTCTGCATCAGCATTTAAAGGCTAGCTATCCAGCCTAAGCCCGTTCATTTGCAACTCTTTGGGGATCCATAGGGAGAGATAATTCTGCCCTTGGCTGTGTCCAGCTGCCTTTTGGAATGGTGTCTCCGTTTAGGGCTC
>VYZX01025591.1:0-12413 GCA_013401335.1 Brachypteracias leptosomus | reverse complement strand
GTCTCCGTGTCCTCCGCATCATCGGAACACAGAAGCAGCTCACTTATATGGCAGAGCATTCCTCTGGATATTGTATATAACCATTAAGAAAAGAGACTGTGTTTTTAAAGCCTTTAAAAATTACTTCAGTGTCCAGCTTAGTCCCTAGCTCAGTGTTAGTTGCTAAGGGCTTTGATTATGCTACAGAGATACACTGACATAATGTTGCCTTTATCTCCTGATTATCATATTTAAAAGATTATCTTTTCTTATTTTACAAAATGCATGTCTTACTATGTAGTGAATCAAATTTTATACTTTTGATAGCACAGCTGTACACAGGGCAATGTGTCTTGCAGTTAGTCATTGAGTCTCATTTGTTATGCATTGATAATAATGCCAGCCTCATTGCTGGCATTTTAAATAGAGCTTCTGATTTGTGACACTATTCAGCCGAATAACTTTTTTAAACTTGCACACAGAAATATTTGCTATACAGCACAATTACTAAAGTGCATTATCATCATGGGAGCATTAGAAGATCTGTAGATTCTGAAATTTAAAGATGAGAAATGTAAAATTCCTCTTGAAGTGAAAGTGTTACTAGTTGATATGTGACGATGATGATCATGATAGATAACTTCAGTGAAGAAATGAAGATTTTTTTTAATTCTTTGTAGTTTTTGCTATGCATTAAACCTTGAAAATGTTGAACATGCTTTTAGCAAAAGGAGGCACTTCTGTAGATTTTGCAGCCTGATAAGAAACATACAGAAAATCTGCAAGAGCCATTAAAAAGTCCATACTTACACATTAATAAAAATGGTGTCAATAAAAACATCTAAAATTATCTTTTAAGAATGTGATTACTATCATGAGAACATGTGAGAAGAGGTTATCAACATACTTTTGAGGATTACTTTTATTATCTTTTTACTTGTGATTTTTGAAAGACAAAGTTAACATAATTTGGCATTAGTTATTATAGTTTTTAATGAAAAGTTAGAAACGTAAATATACTACAGGATTTTAACTTCATTAGTGTTATATATCCCTAAAATATATGCTTTATATTAAATACATTATATAGTGTGTATAGCAGTTGTCAATTAGTCACATAACCCGTGACCGTAAAATACCAATGTATTAAGCAACTTATCTATTATTCCAGTAGAAATTAGATATTGCAGTTTTTCAGCACTGTAGATCTAAAAGCTTATTGTATTGAAAATGTATTCTATTCCCTGGAATTTTGAATTCATTTCTATGCCAGAATACTAGACATATTAGTTTGAAACCTTCTATAATGAACAGCAGTATAATGAACAAATTATAACTGCTGGGCTCATTTCCTCTTGTTTCATCTGATTTTCAAGACATATTCTGTAATCCTTCCTCATTTTGACAAATCAACATAAGGTAATATAGTCTTAACTTTAGGGTGTTTTAATACTAACCTCTGCTCTGCATTAATAGCTACACTGAACCAACAAAAATTCTTTAGCAATCTATCAGAATCTTTGTCAAAAACCCCTTTATTAGTACATTTTATTTCCTGTCTCTTAATTAGTTTTAAATTCAGAGTGAGGATCTTTACTCCCTTGGAGCTATGGAATTACTTTTCTATATTTATGTAACTCCTACTTGGGTTAGTCATTAAGTTCAGCTTCAGCTGTGTGTCTTGTTAATGTAATTTTGACCAAATCTCAATATGAACTTATTATACTAATGGCCTCTCAGGCAAAATATCAAAAGGAAATCAGACTTACTTCATATGTATTTATATCAAATTATTGCTAAATTGGAAAAAGTTTTATTCTCAGCTTTAGTGATTGCTGACTTAATTAGTGACTGATTAATTAATAGTCTGCAGCTAATGTCTCTTTTTTTCCCTGAATCCAGGGACTGAAAAGGCAATATATGTAAACAGTAACGTGGCATAACCATCCTGATCAAAATGACAGCATTAAATATAAGGAATATGCTGTCAATTTACTTTAGTATTGCTAGTTCTGCAAGCATGACCTCCAAGAGGAAGCTTCCAGAGAGAAAGTCAGACTGACAGACCTTCCTGATCACTGTACCAGTTGCAGAGGGTCTGAAAGCCTCTTGCCACTTGTGCCCTGCAATAGTACAAGGGGCAATGGATGTAAGCTAGAGTACAGGAAGCTCCACCTCAACATGAGGAAGACTTCGTTATTGTAAGGGTTGCAGAGCACTGGAACAGGATCCCCAGAGAGGTTGTGGAGTCTCCTTCTCTGGAGACTTTCAAGACCCATCTGGATACATTCCTGTGTGACCTGCCCTAGATTCTATGGTCCTGCTCTAGCAGAGGGGTTGGACTTGATGATCTCCAGAGGTCCCTTCCAACCCCTAACATTCTGTGATTCTGTGAAAGGAAGTTTCCTTAATTCATCTGAGTCAATTATCACATTATCAAAGATAAGATGTATGTCTTGTCTCCACTTTTCCACCTATGAATGTCCAGTTTGTCTTTTTTGATTTACTTAATCCAAAACTTAGAGTTTTGGAACAGAACATACAACATTAGCCCTTCTTGGGTTGAAAAGGCAAATCAGAAAAACTGCTCTAATTGATATTTTATTAGAGAGATCCAAGAAGGAAGCAGCACAAACAGAAATCTCATGAGTCGTCTCTTCTGTTCAGAACTAAGATACACTAAAAGACATAAACCAGAGCTTCATGGCTAGCCTAGAACTGAGATAGGCAGACCTGAGATACTAGCAGTCTGACAATACTCCCTGCAATGCATATATTCTGTCAGTCTGTCAGCACTGAATTCACTTGAGGGGAGACTCATGGTATGTGCCTGATCTCTGTAGCATGCATATGTAATTTGTCTGCTCTTGGCTAACAACTTTTTTTTTTCATTTTTTTGTTTTTCCTCGTTCCGCTTTATATCAATCTTTCTTGAAACAGATGAATCTCAAAAAATAAACAAAAATACTGGCAGCTTTCAGGCTACCTTTCCATCTTGAACTTAACAGGCAAATGGTATGGAACTTGTAAGTACAGTAGTCAAAGCTGCTTTTGCAATCTGTTGTTTGGCAATTTGCAATTAAGGGGTGGAAAGATTTAAATTTTCTAAGAGATGTAATTTTCCCATCAAAGCTCTTAACACTTCAGCTATGATTTTCTTCTTCAGAGAAAGGAGTGGGAGAAGAAAAAGGGGAGTAGAGTTTTTGAGGTGTCCGAATGATCTTAGCACTTTCACATTTTGGCAATTTTCATGCCCCAATTTTTGAAGCCAAACCTCTCAGCCCAATCCAAGGTTCCTGAATGCGAAACATGGAAGGATCTTCTGGCAGGAATTATAGGAAAATTGATATCTTAGTTACAAAGGAATTATGCATCAGGTTTTGGCTCTGTGGAAATTTCACAACACCTCTCTCTTACAACCTTAATTCTACAAGATGCTAGAATGTTGGATAATGGCATGAAAACAACCTAAACCAGATCTCTGTATTTAAAAGGTGGGAAAATGTTAAGACTGAAGCCATATTTAGGTACATTCTGTATTGAAAGATATGAAAATTATATTTAGGGCATATAAATAAAAAAAGGATTGTCAAAAAACAGCTCTCCAGATGCTCTTGTTCGGTCCTGCAGATTTTGAGCCCAGAGTGACAGCTACTGGCAGAACAGGCATGAGTGGATTTGGTACCACCAAGTGGAGTGGGGGCATAGGGGACTTTGGCCTGTGGTCCCAGCAACTAGAAAGAATAGCTGATCTCAGTGCCAACTACTGGGGGGGTGAAGGTCTCTACTGCTAGAACTCAACCTTATTGAGTAGCAAGCTTCAGCCTGGACCAGCCAGTGGGTAGAAGGCCCTTGATCCAGCAATGAGTATCAGGGCAGATGGTGTGTGCTGGTATTCAGGGGGACCCATGAGTCTGGGGTGTCTATGAAACAAGTGTGAGTGTGTGTATCTGTTTGCTGGTGAGCATCAAGCTGAACTTATGGAAGAACAGGAGACCTGGGAAGTGGTTTATAGGGTCTGGGTTTTAAGCAGTCGTATTGGACAGACGGATTGTGCTGTGTCAGTACTCAGGGTGATTCATGAAAGTGTATGTCCTTGTGAATCTTATGAATCCGGAGCATGGTATATGTGTTTTAACTCATGAAGTTCAGTCTCTACCAGTCAAGGAAGAGAACTTGGCTATCTGGACTTATGTTTTACACAAGTCATACATGGTGCTGTTCAAGGCAGCACCTTGTCTGTGGTAGTCCCTGCAGTTGGCCATGCATGTTTGTGACAGATGCTGAGCTTTGCTACTGGTTGAACCTGCAAAAAAACAGCAGTTGTGTCCCTCAGTCTGGCACAGAGACCTCCTGGTCTCTGGGTGTTCAGGGCTGGCCTCCAGAAGCAAAAGGGCAGGAGGAATTCCTAGGAGTGGTGTTGCTGGCAACAGTGGCTGCTCCTAACAACTTGTAACAAGTGTGATGCATTTTCATTGAATCTGTGGAATTAATAATAATAGATGATGAACACTTAAGAAAGTAAACCAGTTAGAAATTTTAACCATGCAGACTAAAATAATTCGTGCTTCTCTTGTTGCATAGCAGCAAATCTCAGTGACAATCGCTGTAGAAAAAAGCCTGAAAATATGGAAATAATATTAACTAATGTCACTTTTAAAAAGCACCTTTTATTCCAAAATATTAGAAAGACTAGAATTTGCATCAGGAGTATAAAATCCAGCAAACTAATCTGAAGTGTTAGTCCATATAGTTCTTCAGAATAAAGCTTGTTGGGATACGGTATTTTACAAGATAGGATTGATTGTTTTAATATTTCAGTGGGGTAAAAGGACTTTAAGATTATAACAAGTAAAAAGCTTATTTCATTCCAAAGTGAACCTTTGATCCAAGAAAGTGTAAGGTGAAACAGTATATACAGTACTATAAACAGTTTTTAATACACTGTTCTGATTTTGCCTTACATTTAACCTTCTCTAATATCTGCCTGTGGGGAACTACTCAGTTTTGAGTATCTGAGTGAATACTTTCAGTCATGACTGAGACTATGTATGAGGGTGTGGTTATTGGTCTTAGTATATATTAATTCATTGAGTATGAGCAGCCACTTAAAATTTTTTTTCAAAGTTTCAGCCTCAAGATAAATATATACACAGAGAAGGGCCAGAGTCAGTCCTTTGTAAACAGAAAAACCCACAGAATGGATGTGTTGGCAGTTAGTAAGAAATCTACTGGAAATCTCACATGGAGTAAAGCAGAAGTGAAGTAAAAGCATTATAAACTTTCACAAAGTATATATCATATTTCCTCATTTGCCAGTTTGATGTGCAGAGTTCCATTTCACAGTAGAACAGGACCTAGAATGTGAAAAATACAAAATTAAGGCTGTTTTCACTCTGTTATCACTGATAAGCATGTATAACCTGGATTCAGTAGTTAGAAGTAGAGATTTTCACTGACATACAATTAGTAACTGAGTTTTATAAAGCTAACTCCCTAATTATAACTGCCAACTAATACAGGCAGGAAAAAATATAATTTGTAGTTATAAAACTGTAGTGGGTCTGTCTGAGCTGATTTTCCACATACAGCCCTCATACTGCAGCACTGGGACCTGGAGGGTGTTGATAACATGGTGTATGTTATGTCTAGCCGTGAGTGCCCAGATAACACCAAAGGTACGGGGTGGGGGCAAGATCTGGGAGGGGATACAACCCGGACAGCCAACCCGAGCTGACCAATAGGATATTCCATACCATATGACATCAGCTCAACTATAAAGGAAGGGGGACGGGGGGCATTCGGGGGGAAGACGTTTGTCCTCCGAGCAACCGCTCCGCGTTCTGGAGCCCTGCTTCCTGGGACAGGCCTGACACCGCCTGCAGATGGGAAGTAGAGAGTAACGGCTTTGTTTGCTTTTGCTTCGCGCGCACAGGGCCTTGCTTTCTCTGCTGTTTATTAAACTGCTTTTTTATCATAACCCACAGGTTCTTCTTTTCCATCTTACTCTCTCCCCGCTTGCCTTGCTGATGGAGGTTTTGGTGGGGGGCAGGGGGAGTGATAGAGGGACTAGGGGTGGGCACCGGGAACCCAGCCAAGGTAAACCCACCACAAAAGCTTTAGTGCTAACTTTGTCCAGATTACTTATTATCAACAAAACTGTTTAAATTTTTGTACTTGAATTTAGACATATAATTTATTCAATAAGAGAGCCAAATATAATTTATTCCTTCATACTTTAATCACTGATTTCTTCTGTGGCAGTTACAACAGCTAATAATTTCAGCTCGTGTCTTCTGTGCTACCAACACTTTTCAGAAGACACCAAAAATACTGATGTGAGAGTGCAAAATAATAAATTACTTACAAAGAAGTGTTCTGCCTTGCATATAGTTCTGTTTTTTTATCTTAAAACCCCTCAACTCAGCAGCTACAAATAGTAAGTAGATATCTACTAAGTACTTCATTTAGACCTTAGAGTACTTGATATTAGCCTGATCTACACTAAAAACAAGTGTAGATATCTATATAAAAATAGATATAGATCTATAACGTATAGATCTATAGATACTCTAGAAATAATGGGCACAACTCTTGTGTGATCAAACTCAAAAGAATGACCAGATTTGAAAAAGAAAAAATCAGGTATTATAAAATGCTGTAATAAATGTTACCCAAGCATGGAAAATGTAAGTGATTCCTTTGGTATCACACTGTATCTCCTTCTGTGAAGAAAATAGAAATGCTGAAGAATACAATCTGTTGCCCAAGGCAGCTCTGCACTATTAAAATAATTTCCTTCCTCCTGGAGAATTAAAAAAGGGTAAAAAACTTAAAGTGAAGTAACAAAATCATTGTCAGGAAACTGCAATTATAATTCTATTTTGTTTGTTTGTTTTTCAATGATAAGGATTGCTTAAACAAATGTTATTTGAAACCTGTCTAAAAAATCAAATAGTACCTCCCCACTAATTGCTTCATGGAGTTTACTTTTATGACTATGAATTTTGTTTTGGCAAAATGAATCTTTCTATGTAATTGACATTTTAAAGCTTTAATATAACTTTATATATATATATAGTGATTTTGAGTTTAATTATTTGTACTTTCTCACTGTTTCATCTTTCTTGTCTTCTCACTCCACTTTGTATCAGTTCAAGAGAAAGGCTGGACTGCAATGCCAATAATGCACATCATTGTATCTCCAGAAATTGAACAGACACAGTTCAAGACAAGAATCTTATGATCACTATGCATCTTTTCTCAGTAGCGAACTACTTCAGAAAGAAGACTAATTCCTAGAAAAAAACTGTAATACAAATCACAGAAGAAACAATGGAAACAGATATATACAAATTAGTGCTATAGCGGATTAAAATGAAGTTTTCTTCAGGACAATAAAGAAAAATCAAAGTATCATGATCTATAAGAATTAAAATATTTTCATTTTAATCAGAACTTTCTAAATGAAACTTTTGACAGGAAAAGTCCAGGTGACATTATGGGATGGAAAATTTTGCAAAAGTTTTCTATTTGACATGTAAGCTAGAGACGAAATGTATGCATGATTTTCTTGTTTTTTAATACCCAGTCAAATTAAAATCATATACATGACAGAATAGTTCTTCTTTATAAGTGATGATATTGTCTTGCATAATTGAAGAAAAGGATGTGCATGTATCTTTGCAGACTGTGGGTCTAAGTCCTTTTGACTTCTAGGGTGTTCCCATAAGTAATATTTTAACATTCCTTAAGTGTTATAAAACTTCCAGCATTTGCTGGTTGCCTTGGTTGCAGCCACTAACAGATGTTTCAAAACATAAACCAGGTCATGAGCCACAGAACTTAATAAACAGCTTAAAAAAAAAAAAAGTATGAAATACTATCTTAATTTATTACACTAGTTAAGTTGCAAAATTTCCACCAGCTTGACTCTTCCTTTGTCTTCTGCTTTAAACAGAGCCAGAAACTTGGTCTGAGTCAGACAAGCCCTGGTTTATATTATTCTGCCAAGTTTCAGATGTCATTTATTCTCTGTCATTAAATTATAAACAGACTTTTCATTTACTGAAAATTTAGAAGACAGGAAGCATGGTCCAAAACATTTATTTTGGATCAGGGGGTTCTACAAAATTTTGAGACTTCTAGTAACCTCAGATGTCTAGAAGAGAGGGAGATCTAGTTTCCACAGTGCATTTTGCTCTCAAATGCTCATAATATCCTTTTTCATAAAAATAACCAACTCATGTGCTGCATCTCGGGCCATTCTTTCTTGGTTGGGGTTCCTCATTCACTCAGTTTTCCCTTGCTTGTGTGCATCTATTTGGAAGTGCTAATGGAAACCTGAGCATATTTGCATAATACCAGCAAGACAGAATACTTCTTTTTTCTCTGCTTTTGCAGGGACCTTTTCAATTCACAGAAAAGCTGCTATTGTTTTGAGAGTCTTACTAGAGATAATGGTGTTTATTACTAGTCTGATATTGTATTCAAGGTATTGTATACTAACACAGTGCTTTTAACCAAATACTTTTGATACTAAACCTGCTTTGGGTTTTATATTGGGTAAAGGACAAAGGCAATAGGCAATTATTTTATATCTTTTTCAGTTACATGTGTCTAAATTTGCCAGAGTAGTGTTGTAGAAGATGACCTAGAGGTCAAAACATTTAGAGTGCTTCCCTTCTATTTCCTTTTTTATTATTATTTTCCCATTGATCTTGTTGAAATTTGGAGGAAAGCTGTGGATACTGCAGGCTTTTGAATAGAACCTGAAGCTGTGTAAAAGAGACTCTTTGAATCCAGTTAAAACAGTTTTATCTGTTCACTGATTCCTCTTCACTGATCATGATCTGCCTGTGGCAAAACACTTCTCATCATGATTGTGAAGATTACTCTTCACAATGCTTCTTCTGACAGTGCAAATATTGACTTGCACTTATAAAGGTCAGGCAGCTCCTACAGTCATTGGGAGTGAGAACACTAACTCCAGCAAGGCTCTCTGAGAATTTAACCTTCAAATTACAAAATAGAGTGCTCAGTAGAGCTAGGACTTCAGACAACTTGAAAGTTAACCTTACTTCTCTGCAAACACAAATGTGGACTTTTGTGTTGTCTCAGCAAAAGAAAAAAAAGTCAAGCAACTAAGTGGAGAAAAGACCCAAAAGATATAAATCTAGTAAGCATTTTATTTTATTTTTTAAAAGATTTGTAGACTGCATGAAAAGAGTCACTTTTGGATTTCTTAGATTCCAAAACAAATAATGGTTTCTTCAGCTTTTAAGAGCATTTTGTGGAAAGATAAACCATCCCCTACATTCCTTTTCTCTATTGTTCTGGCATTAGATCAAATAAGTTTATTCCCAGTGAAGCACAGCAATCGACTTAGTTCACCTTTGAAAATTCTTCTGTATTTGCTATCATGTGGATTCAAGCTTAGAGCACAGCTGAGGTAATTTAAGGTCTGTAGGAAATTGGCTGTCTATTAGTGAACATGTCCTGTGGTACAAAACAAGAAAGATGACAGTTGACAGTGTAGAAGCAGAACTGCAAATGAGAGTGAAGGCTCACTATTCATCTTGATGGAGTGTAAAAAACAACATTTTTAATTTTTAATGCAGCACATTTATATTGTGGCAGTAGTGGCAGTAGTCTCATATTGCATATAAATGAAGATTATTATTTGGTTAGTAGGAGAATGAAGGAGACATTATGATGAAATATATACTGGGCANTGACGGAGGGGTTTTTTTTGGGGGGGTGAGTGATAGAGTGACTAGGGGTGGGCACCGGGCACCCAGCCAAGGTAAACCCACCACAGCAAGTAATAAAACAGAAGAAGTATATGTTAAGTCTTGGCTGCCTAGGAAAGGCATTGCTTTCTGAATTTGGGCACTTATTTTTTTTTTTAATGCTTTATAACTTTCATAGTTTTAAGTTTGACATCTAGTAGATTTTAGATAGTGTAAAAATCATCCCTAATGGCCTTTCTGCCTCATCAGTGAGGCCACCATTCAAGTAACAAAGTGCCAATCAGTTGCTCTTGTTCCTTTAGCTTCAAGATATTACTGGAGAGCTTTTTTCACAGATCATGATCTCTCTGCCTGATATGTCATTTATTATAACTATAGTTAAAAATCTTCAGGCTTATCCATTATAACCCCCTAATTTTCTTGACCGATCTTTTTTTCTCCAGGATAAGACATAGGATGTTAAGTTTTATTACCTCTTGACCATCCCACCTCCACTCAAAGAACAGATTTTATTATATCTGAAAAATATGGAAAGGAAAAAATAAAAGCAATTGTGCTGTTTTAGTTGAAATGTGAAAAATAAATATTGCCAAACAGAACCATTTATGGTGTTTCATTGTACTGGTACAGATCTAATTACATTGATTTTTAAAATGAAAATGAAATTTCATGGGCAATTAGAGTGTGAAATAAGTTACTTCTTATGGAAAAGAATATAATATGGCATCAAAGAAAATATATGAATGATATGCAGTGTTTAAGCTGAGTGAAGAGTGTTCCTCTTCTCTGAACATTACTTAAACCACTCTGTTTCGGGTATCATTTATTTTTGGCTTATCAAGTTAATTCTGGTTAATACAGTCTTACAATGTGATGGATAATGTCAATATTTATTTTCAAAATATGTGCTAAATGGTTTCACTTGTTTCTGAAAATTAATCAGAGCAAACTTACCATGCTCTCATGGTATAAAATTAACAGAATACTGGAGAGCTTTTCAGCCATTGCAACATGGTAATAAGCCTTCTGGGCTCAAAACTATTAGGATCCTGTAAGCAGATATTAACAAAATAGAGAAAAACAGTACAGTTCACTGATACTTGAACCAAATGCAATAATCTTTTTTATATCTGATCATATTTTCTAACACCTAATTCACCCAGATAAAACATAGCATTTAAGCACTGGCTTAAACTTAAGTTCCAGACAGGTTTTTGTATTTCGTTTTAAAACTTGATGCATAGTTTACAGAACAAAGGGATGCGCTTTTTATATACTGCCCTGAGTAAAGGTATCCTAGTCAAACTTTGATTTATTTGGGTTTGTAAAATCAAAATCTAAGCCAAACTCTCAGAGTAAACAATGACATTTCTGAGTTACTCTATAAAGAAAATAAACACCCATTTAAAGCATTGTTCAACGTAGGAGACTTCATTTTCAGAATTAAAAATAACAGAAAAAACCTTCATTCTTCTTGTGTTTTAACTTCAGAACTGTTCATCTCTATCTCCATTGTCAAGGAGATTACATTTCAGATGAATATAATACCAATTTATTGGTCCACACTGAAACTTACAACCTAAACCATCTGCCCCCTGTACTTTACCCATTTTGATATCCAAGTGGCTTCCATGCTTCTTCACCTGAAAATGAGATTTGGTTTGTGGAAGTGCTAGGACATACACCAAAATGAGATGATGTGAAACACAGGAAATAGATTTCTTAATTGCTAAAGATTTCTAAAGCTATAGGGTCTACTCAGGACACCAGATACTTAGAAATGCAAAATCTAACTGAGAAAGGAGTTGCACTTGTTGCTGAATCCTCATTTTGGCTACTCTGGAAGTTAATTAAAAAACTCACAAAATCTCAATAATGATTGTCTCAAGATTGTAAAGAGTAATGGGCAAGCACAAAGTTGTCAGCTTTCCAAAAAGAGGAAGAAAAACACGTCTTTCCTTGGCTGAATGTCATTAAAAAAACCCCAACAACATTTTATGAGTTCTTCACCACACTTCTTTGCCATTTCTTAGATCAACATAATCATTTCAGGTGATGACAAATAAAACTTTGCAGTCTACTCTATCAATTGTAGCTGGATTGATCAGGTAAAACATAGTGACTGAAGCAATTATTATCTTACATCATTCACAAGAAGGTTTCAGAACTGGCCTTATCCTAGTAGGCTGAAACAGTTCAAGAGAAAATTCATTTACAACATTGCATTTCCTATTATTTTATGACTTTAAAGCACTCAGTTTAATTTTAGTGACATTTTTACATCATTAATTAATAGTACATTAAGTAAATGTGATTTAGAAAGATACATCTTTAAAGTGTCACTGAACATTTGTGACTTCCCTCATTTTTGAATTAATTCTTAACTGATGAAAGGAGCAGTGAACTTGAGTCGCAGCAATTGAATTGATATACTGGAATAGTCACACTACTGAAGTTTCTGGCATAAGGCACCACTGTTTAATAGATATTCTTGAAGTTATTTTAGAGTGATTACATTACAACAAAGCCACTTAAGAGGTGACTTATAGATTCCTTAATAATAATATAAGGAAATAAATTATTACCGTTAGAAATAATTTTCCTGAAGCTGTATCTAGCATTTTATAAAGGATAAACCAATATCTTTCCTCAGCTAGAAGGTGGGTGCCCGGTGCCCACCCC
>VYZX01025587.1:2426-13219 GCA_013401335.1 Brachypteracias leptosomus | reverse complement strand
TTATTTTCATTAAAGCTGGTTTTTTTTAATTTTCCAATCCTTAAGTGTCTCTACCTTATTCCAAGAGAGGTTAACAGAGAGTGTCTGTCATACATCTAGTGGAAAGCCCTGACCATAAACCTTGACATCATAATACAATACATTAGAGAAGTTTTTTTCCCCTTCCCTTTGTCATTTGGGCAAAAAAATTCTAGCAAAACTATTAAGCTCTTGTTATTTCATAAAGATGTAAGACTCATTTAGAAAGACAGAGGAATTTATCATATTTTTTCTCAAGGTGTTTAAAAACTGCCTAGAACTTAAATGGCTACATCCATGTCCTCAGATCCTTTACCAAGGCAATTAGGGCAATAAAAAGTGAAAAATTTCTACTTTGATGTTAATCTTGATTTTAAAACAAGAATATTTAAAGCCTTATCTGCCAGTTTTGCCATGTCATCAGGCTGATGAGCCATTGACAATGTAAATATGAAATATTGTCATGGTTTAAGATTAGGTGGCATATGATCTAGCCTGGAAAATGCTTTCACTGAGGCATCCTAGGAATGGCTGATTTGTGCTACCAATCCCAAGTTGATTCTTACGCCTTTATACAGATGCATATTAATTAGATAGGACCTGGGGTGGTTTCTGGAATATGCAGTACACAGAAGGCTACCATTACAGTCTGTCATGGACAATGCGCAATTCATTCAATTTATTAATGCTCTGTTTCCCCTTCAGGCAAATCATTTCACCAGTGTGTGATAATAAAGGGCTTCAGTCAGACATTTTTTATAAACTTGACATAATATTGGACAGAAGCCATGTTCTCAGATATAAACTCATGGCTTGCTTTGCTGGGTTTTCTCACAACCAGGCCTGGAAAAGGAACATACATTTCCATCAGTGTCAGATTATTTAATGCAAAACTTCTGAGGCTGTTGGCATGTGTATGATATTGAAGAGAACTTTTTATCTGGAAAGATTAGGAGTTGGAGAGAGAGGGGAAAAAAGATTGTAACACAGACGATGACAAAACATGTTCATGTCGTGTAGGTTCCAGACAGTGGTTGAGAACCAAGAACAAAAAGCAGGATCAGTCATGAAAAACATGAAACAGCAAAATAATTGAATCTTATTTGTCCATTCTATCTCCTTACCACTGTTGCAGATCTAATGGCTACACTTGTAGGGCAATTATAAGTCACCATTCCTTTTCAATTTCCTACACATATAGGGTATGATTGAATGATCCTCTTATAAATGCTACAGCTTGATTGCCTTTTCTGCCACACTAATTTCCTTTTCCACCTTGGAAAGAGCCTGGAAGAAAGTTTAACCTGTACCTTTTAACACTCAGGGAAGGAATTCTGGCAGAGAGAGAAATGACCACTGCTTAACCCACCTTCACTTCTCAGAACTGCACTGCAGGCTTTGCCAACTGATGATTTGTGTTAACTAATACAGTAAACAGAGCTTTATTAGACAAAAAGTAGCAGTGAGGGGACAAAGTTTATAGGTTTGGTAATTCCTTCATTCAGCAACAGTCTATGTTTTGTTTATGTATCAAAAGCCTGTATACAAAATAGAACTTCATTATGTCAAAATATCACAACAGCAGGTAAGAAAGACTAGGCTTTGCCATGAAAAAAATAAATTAAAATTAAAAAAAAAAGAAGAATTATCTATGGGTTTGATATGGAACAATAACGTACAAAGGCTTGTCACTTTTCCCTGATAATGAAGGAAGTTCAAAGTACAGTTTGGAATAAAGCCCAGAGTACCTGAAGTCACATAACTTTTTCAAGGAATACATTTTCTTATTGGCAAAATAATGTTCTCTGCTATAGGTATCTCATTTACTAACAGAGTTTATTACTTTCATCCTCTAAGGGTAAAAAAGTGATATACTGCATAAATTTTCATGTTTTCTAATTATTTTACCCTTTATGTGTCGAACATACTTTTTTTTTTTTTTTTTTTCATTTTAACAAGNAACATACTTTTTTTTTTTTTTTTTTCATATTAACAAGTCATAGTCGTTTATTGGATAGTTAGCCTTTTTGGAAATTAGGCAGGTTTTTGTTCTGTACAGAGGCTCATTGTCCTTTTGCTGTTTAAAATTAGTCTAAATGAATGACTATGTCTTAGAATATCTTGTTTTCATAACACTAAAGTATGGTTTCTCATTTCTTATTGTCATTGAATTTAAATAAGAACAATACACCATCTTTCCTTTCAGCTTCAATTTTTTTTGAGCTGAGAATGCTGATCATTGACAGTGATAGGAGACTTCCTTTCAAAATTCTGGAAAAATGCTGTGGGGATATTTTGGCCTTTTTGAAGAACAAGCAACATTAATAATATTTTGAAAATCCTGCAGCACTTGTTCTTTAATTTCATTTTAGAAGTGCTTCCCAGGAGGAGAATTTGCTACAGTAATAAGCTCAGTCATTAAGATTCAAATATGAGAAAATCAAGTCCAGAAAAAAATTGGCTGTCTCAACACAAAAGGTAAAATGGAAAGAAATCCATCAATGCCCCAGCATAATCTTCTTAAAGAACAAGGCAAAAAACTATTTTATCTGTTTTACCTATGTGCCTCTAGCTATTTTGGCGGTTCAACAGGTTGGAGAAACACCTTTTAATGGGAAAACTCTGACAATCTTTCCAAACAAACATTACAAAGCTGATTCACAGCCAGTCTCTGGCAAACCAGTTTCCTAATCCCTTTCTTCAAAGAGTAGGCGTCCATTTCAGAAAGATACTTAAGTATGCGGTTAACTTCAAGTAAGTGAGTAATCTTGTTGACTTCAATGGGACCATTCATGTCCTTAAATGCCTGGCTGAATCAGGAACTAAATCTTCCTGGTTATCCTTACAGCCTCCACCTTGTTGTCTCTGTGCAGACACTGAGTCTTTCCAAATGAAACCTTGCCAAATGGTCTTCATTTGGTATCTGCAGTTCATTGTCTTCACTGCCTCTGAAATGCCTCTGTAATCACCACATTACTGAAAGATAGTCCAACCTTCAGCTGTTTCCTTTTTAATCTTTAGAGAAATCATCATGTAGCAATATTCTATGATAACACTGTCATTGAAATTGTGACCATATCAAGCTTCAGTCAAAAATCAGGGTTTTGTCAGTCAGAATATGGGCTAGTTTTCTTTTTTAACAGCCAGTGCTTGTTTTAAGGGATGTGGTAATCTAGGCCAGTTTTTCAGTCAGTCTTCTTTAAAAATTGGAAAATATGCATCAGGCCCCAGGTAAGGGAAAATGCTAATCATTCAGCCATAGTTAAATTGGTACTACTTTATGTCATGGCACCTGCTTAAGATGTTTAACATTTCGAATTTCTCTGTAAGCTTGCCAGATATCTTCAAATTAACCCATGAAAAAATGAACTATTAATGGCTTTCCTTTTCTTTTCTTTTTTTTTTTTTTTTTAAAGGATAAGGGAAGTTGTTTTATCATACTGAGTAAAGACTGCACTTCTCAATTCTTTCACTGAAGAGCGGTCCTAAACATTGCTAGTATGTACTCCTGTGAATTGTGTGCTAACACACTGTAGTTGTGCCTGAAGAGATTACAAGTGTCATAAAAATCCAGAAAAATGAGAGCAGGAAAAGGAAGGATAAATCTACTTGTATTTCTGTAACTGTTCTGTGTGGATACTGTTGCTATGTCCCTATTATATTTTCACTGACATTCCCATTCCATGAATTGTCAACTGTTAGTGACTTAGGTGGGATGGTAGACAAATGTTTTTGGGTTTTTTTGCTAATGTTTCTTTTACTTTATCTAAACAGAAAAAAAACCCAACCAAAACGTCTTCTTTTATATTGTCTCCTAAGTAGCCAGGGGAGAAAGACCTAAAGAGCCTATGAAGTCATGAGACTATCACAGACAAAGGGAGAAAAATGCTACAGAAGGTAGTCTTTGCGTTAGGGATATACAAGAGGAGCAGTATCACTTTGTAGGACTATATGTGTCTTGTAATCAAGAAATTCAGATATGTTATTTACCTTTTATATAGTCTCTCTGGAGCTCGGTATGTATTTAACAAAAGGAGAATTTTTTTTCTCTTAAAATGAGAACAAAGTTAAAGGTGTCCTAACTATCTTTATGCTTTCTCACAGACCCCACAAGCAGAAAATATGTAGAGTTGGTGTTCTAGTGATGAGGAAGCAGAAATACATACAAACAGCTGGCACTTAAAATGAAAATATGAGAATAAGAACTTAGTGTGAACTACATCCTTAAAAAATGCTTGAGAACTAAACGTCTTTCTGTCAACAGCTACACACCTTGCTCAGATTTATTTATCCAAATAGTCCTGAAGACTTTGATAGAATGACCTGTGTGTGACAATAAATGGCACACAACATATGAAAGCTTAATCCAACACAGTGTGACCAGTGTAATTTACTGCTTTCTATCTGTTATGCTATCTTCACCTCAAATATGTATGTTGTGACCTCTAAGAATCATAGACCTGGTAGAGGAAATCAAAACTTCATCTGAGAGCTTAAGCACCTAGTTACTGTAAATCCAGAAGGTGTTGCTAGACTTGGAGTTACCAGTCTTCTTACAAAAGAGAAAGGATATCAAACCTCTCATTTAACAGATCAAATCCATTTCTATTACACATCAGTTGTTTTAATTTAAATGGAAAACTATTTTTCATGAAAAGTTCCAGCTATTTAATCCTCATTTGTTAATATAATTCACATTTTAATTAAAAAGGTGATTCACAGTTACCAGAATCTGCATCTATTTTGTTTTCAGTGGATTTGTTTTCAGATTGTCTAGGGAATGCTTGTTTGATTCACTGTGAAGCTCATGGACATTTAGACAAATGGTCAGCTGGATCATGTTTAATGCAGTGTACCAAATAGAATGCAAGAACCGAAAAACCTGTATAATAGGCTGTGGAATTAAATAAGTATTGACCAATGCAGAAGGAATCAATTGCTGTTGAAAAAAAAATGATTACGGTAGATTGCATCCCCAGGGTATATGCATATAAGCACATGCAATGTCTAAGCTTTTGAAGCATTGTTCTGTTTAGGCACTGATGTCCAACAATAGAAAAAATCCTTAGAATTATTGTCTGATTTGATTGTTGCTTTCACAGGAAAGGAGAAGTACAGGCACAGTTATTTTTGTCAAAATATGATAACGTCTGTGTGGCAAAAAATACAGGTAGCATAAATTCTTCCAGAATTGTCTAAATGTTTACAAGGGTTTGATCTAGTCTGACAAGAGCTGGAATGTCTGTAATCTCATCAGGACAAATTCATCAATTTATATTCACTTCATTCTGAAAGCTATATAGTAAAATGGGTTGGTGGAATTCCATGATCATTACAAAGAAAAGGCTTACAGATCATTGTGAAAGAACACAGAAATATTTTGGACCAGCATCTTACAGAAGTGTAGGTCTAAATCATAAACTACGTCAGTGTAGATGGACAAGACACAATCTGCTTGGCCAAGAAAAGTGAAAACAGAGCTATCATACCCTCTTTTCAAAAAATCTGGCATAGCAGTGTCCTTAACATTTTTGTATTGCTTTTCAGAGATATTTCTATGTGTGAGATTGATATTTATGTTTTCTCTACAGAAAGTGTTTAGCCTGGTGCTTTCAAATATATTAATATTGATATTCTTCCCAATATTATGAGATACAGTTTAACTACTTCTACTGAATCCAGAGGGAATTTAACTTTTAACTGAATAAGTTGTCCTAAAATAAAGGTCCACAGCTTGTCTAAAACTCAGCAAATAAATCCACTTTTAGGAAGGTAAAGAAATGTTCCAGTTTCCCAAAGTGCTGAATAGCAATGTGGAACTATATACTCATCAAAACTACACTTTCTACTTAATGGAAAGTATTGCCAAAATCTCAGGAGGAAGGTACTAATATCTTACATTCTCTGTGTCTGGAAATGTGTAGCAAGTGCACAAATTTGGCACACATAGTGTACTCCTTAAATTCTAAAAAAGCAGGCCAAAATGCCTCTTCTTCCCAGTTAGCCAGATTTTGGTTCAATTGTATTCATTAGGAGTCCTGATGATATGACTCTGGCTACATATTTAACTGTGGTTAGTTGCATGAGTCATACACAGATTGAAGATCTTTCCACTTAGATTAATTTTACCAGTCCTAAGTCCCCAATGGTTAAACTAAGTTCAGAATGCTGATTAACTTCATACTAATCAATTAACCATGCACATGACTGAACAGCTTCATTAATGATTTAACTCCATCAAATTCAAATTTGACTTGGAATTCACGAGAGTCAGTTAAGCTGTGAATGACTTGAATAAATAGATCTGTACAGGAAGTATTTACAGTCTACATTAGTTCTATGGTGGAGATCTGGGGTTTTTTTCTGGTTTCTTCTATAGTCTTTGCTGAGAAACTCCAACTTTGCCCCTGTAAAGCTATTTATAAATCCAGCCCTAATTCAGTTAAGAGTTTAGGTTGAACTGAAAGCAGAATTATTTTGGAGATCTCAAGAAAGTTCATTTTTACTTATTATGAACATAGCTGTTTCAAGTTTGCAATCCAGTCTTAGAATGGAAAACAAAACCTCATCTTCCAAATGAATTAGAAGGAAGATCTTTCAACAGATTTTTTTTCTTGAAGCCTGTTATTCAGTGTATCATTTATATGTGAAAATCTTGGTTCAGATTCATTCGACACCTAATTTCACTTCCTTTGCCTCTAGATACTTACCCGTTGAGTGACATTATTTATAGGTTAAACCAATCTCCTGGGAACTGACACATCTGATTTTCAGTCCTGCCCTTAATAAGTATATATGTATTTTGTACAAAATGGAACCACGCTGTCACAAGAAATTGAAGGACTTATTCAGAATACTTCCTTACTTCCTCACTTGCTTCTAAGGGTATTCTTCTGTGAAATAGTTAACCTTTGTTCTAATGTCTTCTCTAAATAAAGCTGAAAGAGAAGTAATACTTAAGTAATATTTCAAGCTGAGTAAAATGTTTAATTTGACCTAAAACTCTTTTTTTTCTTCCCCCTAGTTTGACCTCTGTATGAACACATCCATTTTTGAGAGGGATTTGAAGTAAAATGAAAGAGGTCATCTGGAATACAACACAGATGGTTTTTTCAAGCATATGGACATTATGAAAGTAGATGTAGAGCCAGATCTTCAATACATCCTATTTATCTTCTTCCTTGATGATAACATTGCTGAAGTGTTTGAAGAATGTAATCATATCCCCTCTTAGTAACTATATAGCCAAACCAAGGTATTTATTTCATTTGAGCTTCCCTCATAAATTAATGCTTACAACCACGTTTATTTCTGTTGCTTTCTCTGAACTGCCTCCAGCTTGCTAAATTTTTTGACACAAACATGATTGTAACCATAAGCAGTATCTGTGGTGTGATCTCCCTTATACTACACAGACTGGAACTATCTTCTCACTGGTCTGCAGTATTGTGCCTCTACATGTACAGCCTAAACTTACACTAGCATTTTTTTGTTCCTGTATTCATTTCCAAGCTCCTTTGTAATTTGCTATCTATCTGCTGTCACCCTGAGGGATTTTGGCTGAATCCCTCTGCCGCTGAGTATCTGTGTTTCAGGTTATTTTTTCCGTATATGCAATAGCCTGCATATTTTCAAGATTGGACTTAATTTTCTTGTTTTCTGCCCAAGTTTCTAACATTTCTCATTTGTCTTCTGTCTGCAGTGTTCTTCTTTTACCATGCCAAACCTTGTAATATGTGAATCTCATTTACATTCTATTTCTCATTGATTTTAGTTCATAAATGAGAAAACTAAACAAGACAATATTTAAAACGATTCTTTTTTGTGTCCACCACCATTTCTGTTACTGGCTATTTTACCACTTAAAGCATTATTTTTTAATTAACATTTTTACTGTAACCCCTAGCAAAGTCTGAATATGTGCTATCAGATATCTTTTTCTAGCCCAGCTTTTTTTGTATGGTAACTAGTAAAACAAGAATTTGGATTAGTAAGATGATTTTAGAACTTAGAGGCATAACTGTGTCAATTCACTCTACCTTGATAATTTATATGTACGTATGTGCAAGGTCCTGCACCTGAGTTGAGGCAACCCCAAGCACAAATACAGGCTGGGCAAGGAGTAGATTGAGAACAGCCCTGAGGGGAAAGACTTGGGGGTGCTGGTTGATGAAAAGCTCAACATGAGCCAGCAATATGCAAGTGCAGCTCAGAAAGCCAATCATATCCTGGGCTGCATCAGAAGCAGCATGGCCAGTAGGTCAAGAGAGGTGATTCTGCCCCTCTACTCTGTTCTTGTGAGACCCCACCTGGAGTATTGTGTCCAGCTCTGGAGCCCCCAGCACAAAAAGGACATGGACCTGTTAGAGAGGGTCCAGAGGAGGGCTACAAAGCTGATTAGAGGGCTGGAACACCTCTCCTACGAAGACAGGCTGAGAGAATTGGGCTTGTTCAGCCTGGAGAAAAGAAGGTTCAAGGGAGACCTTATTGTGGTCTTCCAGTATCTGAAGGGGGCCTACAAGAAGGTTGGAGAGGGACTTTTCTCAAGGGCCTGCAGTAATAGGACAAGGGGTAATGGGTTCAAATTGGAAGAGGGTAGATTTAGATTAGAAATTAGAAAGAAATTCTTTACTCAGAGGGTGGTGAGACACTGGAACAGACTGCCCAGGGAGGCTGTGGATGCCCCTTCACTGGAGGTATCTAAGACCAAGTTGGATGAGGTCCTGGGAGGCCTGGTCTAGTGGGAGGTGTCCCTGCCATGGCAGGGGATTTGGAAGTAGATGATCTTGAAAGGTCCCTCCCAACCTAAACCATTCTATGATTTTTGCACATGAGAACCTCAGAATTTCAAATTTAATTAACTTGCCATTGTTACTGTCCTAATGGAAATACAAGACCAGGGCACAAAAGACTAAAGCTATGACTAACAGGAAATCTAGTTTTGCTATGTTTGGACCCTAATCACTACATCATATTAATGAACTGAGAGTCCTTGTCCTAAGTAATTCTCATAGAAATTTAAGTAATTAGAGCGAATGGATAGTATGATTTAATTAGAATAAATTAACAAAACAGTTGAAAAAGATGTCCTGGAAAATGTGAGAGTGAAGAAGCTTCAATTCCTATTAGAGAAAATTGTTCCCAATGAGGTGAAAACTATGTGTACATACATAGAATATGTTGAAAGTAATATTTCAAAAACTTTTAATTTGCCTATAGGAACATTAATCCCAAGGCTTACTTTGAAGTATTTACTCTGTAATCACTGTGTTGTTGAAAAAGCAGGCTATGGCAATGCAAAATCACCACTCTTCAAGCTATTCTGAGCAAGCATCAAAAGGAGTTTAATAACAGTACTTGAAAAAACTTTGTAAATTAATAATAATTATGGAAAGACTTGTTGTTTCTAAAGGAATGAGAGATGATTGATACAGCTTTACTTGGAATGTGGGAAGGTGTCAGTTTTATTAAGTACAGGTCTGGATTTCACTTTCTTGTTAATGGAGGACCACTGATTAAATGGATATCTATTTTCTTTGACACTCTATTACAAATAGCATGGAGAAGTATGCCCCAAAATGTATTAGAGGCTTACTAAATCAGCAAAGAACATACCAAAAGGATTTACACCAGGAAATAAGAAAAAAGAGGGATGATTTAAAGTTAATTTTTTAAAATGTAGATTCATTGGATAAGGAGTTTAATTTGTTTGTTAGGAAAAAAAAAACCAAAGACCTTGGAAACTTAGAAGGATACATCTGAAAAGTAGGCAGATCAGAGAGGCCATGGATATTGCCAAAAACCTATGGCATGTCAAAAAGGACTTCAGGAAAGTAAATACTTCTTTCCTTGACAGACATCCCCTGTAGGAAGATAGGTCTTACTGTATTAATAGTACAACACACTGTATTCATACATTGTTGAAAGTATTTCACACCCTCATGTTTAGTGGAAAAGTCTGAGCTGTGCCTTATGGGGCAGTAAATTCTGTATATTATTTTATCCTATCACCTCACAGGTTCTCTTTTTTTCAAGAGATACTTTAGGAATTCCATTTCCAAGATAGTCTGGAAGCAGAGTCTTACAAAAAACACCAATCCTGCAAAACTTTATGGAGACATAGAAATACCACAACAGGTCCCTTGAATTGTAGAATCATAGAATCATAGAATGTTTTAGGCTGGAAGGGACCTCTAGAGGTCATCTTGTCCAACCTCCCTACACAAGCAGGGACATCTCTACCTAGGTCAGGTCACTCAGAGCCCCATCAAGCCTGACCTTGAATGACTCCAGGGATGGGGCCTCCGCCACCTCCCCGGGCACCCCATTCCAGTGACCTATCACCCTCATGTTAAAGAACTTTTTTCTAATATCCAATCTAAATCTATCCTTTCCTAGCTTAAAACCATTACTCCCGGTCCTATCATTACAAACCCTTTTGAATAGACCTTCCCCCGCCTTGATGTAGGCTCCCTTCAGATACTGGAAGGTGACTATAAGGTCCACTCAGAGCCTTCTCTTCTCCAGGCTGAACAGCCCCAACTCTCTCAGTCTGTCTTCATAGGAGAGATGCTCCGTTCCCCTGATCATTTTGGTGGCCCTCCTCTGGACACATTCCAATATGTTCACATCCTTCTTGTGCTGGGGGCTCCAGAACTGGACACAGTACTCCAGGTGAGGTCTCCCCAGGGCAGAGTAGAGGGGCAGAATCACCTCTCTTGATCTGCTGGCCACACTTCTTTTGATGCAGCCCAGGATGTGATTGGCCTTCTGGG
>VYZX01025586.1:0-20473 GCA_013401335.1 Brachypteracias leptosomus | reverse complement strand
GTTCCTGCCCAGATGCAGGACTCTGCACTTTCCCTTATTGTATTTCATTAAATTTTTCCCCGCCCAACTCTCCAGCCTGTCCAGGTCTCGCTGGATATCATTTAAGATTCTGGACTGAGATATGAAAGATCTGAAACTATCATTGCTGCCCAGGGAGATTGTGGAGTCTCCTCCTCTGGAGACATTTAAAACCTGCCTGGGCGTGTTCCTGTGTGACCTGATCTAGGTGATCCTGCTCCAGCAGAGAGATTGGACTAGATGATCTTTCAAGGTTCCTTCTGATCCCTAATGTTTTGTGATTCTGTGATTTGCATTTTTCAAGTTGATCTACAGAAATTGCTACAAAATTGCTTGTACCATTGAAAAATCTTGCTGTAACTCACCGTGTCTTGATTTCCCCTCTGTGAAAAGCCATATAGGACATACAGGAGCTTTCATTTCTTCCACACATTCTATGACTTGTTTATTGTTTTAGTAGGTCATAGTCTTTACAATTCTACACTGGGAATCTCAGCTGAGGCCTCTAGATACTAAAGAAAGATGAAGCATGCCAGGGAACACTTACTGATTTGTAAATAAATAATTAAATTGTAGCCATTAAATGTTCTTTGCTACTAAAGGTGGAATACAGGGTAATTGAGGTGTCTTGTCTGTCCCACTTTAGTTTCTAACCAAATATTTTATTTAAAGAGCAAAACTAAAGGAGTTGCAATCATTATGCATATAGCATATGTGTTGTTAAAATGAAGAGTGACAGACCTTTGATTTTTAGCAGTGACATAATCTAAGGTAGAATGCTGTGATATACATATGGTGGATGTCTGTGCAGTATGCCAAAGGAAGGAACAGTTCAGAAAGTTGCTAACTTCAGCCCCTTCAAAAGAACTGGATTTCTTAGTGATAATAGATGTGTGATATGAGAAGTTCAGGACAGATAAGATTCTACTAGGGATAAGCATCTCTTTTTAATAATTTTACCCAACACTGGCTTGTGTTTGCTCGCTTGTTTGTTGAAAAAACAAATTCATTTTTAGTTCAGATGACTGGCTATTTTTCTTTAGGAAGGTGACTACAACATTTCCAACCAGTTAAATGATGAAAAAATTTGTTCTGTCTTTGGCAGCGAAAAACATGGACTTGATATTAACAGCACATGATGGAATATAACCCCAAATACAAAGAAAATTTCAGNCGGGCACCCAGCCAGGGTAAACCCACCACACTGAGTATGGAGAAAGATTAGCAGACCTAACTAAAATTTAAGAAACAGTCTTTTGGGTATATTTCCATTAAATCTGCTTTATTTAAATACACTTGGCGTAATTCCCATGTAAACAGACTCTGAGTATCTTCCCCAGTGGTGCATGGGATGTGGCCCCATGATGTCACCGTGCATCATTCTTTTCCCGGAACTATAAACACCATCGCCATCTTATTATCTTAGTGGAAAGAATACACTGTGGTGAGTTTTGCACTGTCATAGGAAGATTTATTTCTACTACTTAAGTTATCTTGTTTAAATGCTGTTTATAGATCTTTCTTTAACACTGCTGTCTGTTAACAAGATGTATGCTTAGAATAATTGTTGAAATAGGCAGCCTTTTACATGCCTCTTGTTTTGTTGCAAGTTTGAAGTCCTCTTAAGTAGAAGCTCCTGAAGTAACGTGATATGGATAAAATTTCAGCAGTTGCATTACAAAAACACATTTCTGGCCTTCATGACTTCAAATTAAAATTAAACACATAATACATTCTATCAACAGGATATGGATTATATGGAGGTTCTGACAATGCTGATGACAGCATGCATATGCCCTACCTTAATTTTCAATTGTATGCTTCCAAATAATTTGAAATGCTGGGCTTTTTTTCCTCTGGTAAATAAGAACAGCCCTCAGGCTTTGCCATTTTAGTTTTAGGGTCAAATGTACATGACGAACCTGACATTTTCCACTAACGTGCTGGAAAACAATGAAGTGCTCTTCTGGCCTCCTTTGAGTCTGACTGTAGACAACAAATGTCAAGATTAGGATGACTAAAAGCAATGTCAAACTATTTTAAACTTTCCTAGATATAAAAGTAAGAAGGAAGGATTTATTACAAATGAAGCACATGACATGTAAGACATAAAGATCTCTGAAGTTAGGCTGTCTAGTATGTGGGCTGAGGAAAAGTTGATAGAACTTTATCTTCAACATCTAATCAAGAATTGTAAAAGCGACATAAGATTGCTAGAGAAGAATAATGATAATGCTAAGAAGTCTGAAGCACCAAACCATGTACTGTATCCCTGAGGAAACATGGTTTGCATATTGTATACGTGAGTCCTGTCACAACTCCTATTATTTCCTTATGCTGTGGAGAACAAAAAAAAAATGCTTTTTAAAGGTGTATCTCGTGGGGGGAGATGTATGACTTTGTTTCTGAGGCTAAGTTATTTGTCTTAAAGAGTGTCCGTGGGAAGTGACTTCCCCAGCCCTTCACCAAAGGAATTGAAAGTTCTTTCCTACTACTGCATTATGAGAATTGCAAATTTTCTTTGTTGAGTATGTTTTTATTTAGATCATAAACACTTGTTTCCTTGTGTGATGGGCAGAAAAAAACCAAGCAAGCCTCACCCCAAAATCCTAGAAGAGCTAATTTTTTATTATAATCTAATATCTGAATATAATCATAATATATCAGTACATTTTTTTACTGCATGTAATGATTATCTGAAATTCGAGCCAGTCACTCTTTGAATTAGTACCTCAGTGACTGTGGTACAGACCTTTTTAAATCTTGTACATAGCCAAGTGTTAAGAAGTTGCTGTGACTTAGATTAACAAAAGCAAACAAAAAGGTGCCGTTCTGTGAACTTGAATGGTTCATTGCTCATACAGTGGAACCACAGGTAAGTTATCAGGTCATGCTAGGTGAATTTCAGTAAAGAAGTGATATTCATCAACCAGCTGCATTACATATGTCACAGGCTATATGGAATATTTTACTGACATTTGGGAAGATTTTTCTCTTTATTGGGACACTTTTCCTGAAAACAAGCTTTAGATCTACAAAGTCAGCTTTTCTTTTTAACAGTACTTTTTTTTTCCCCATGTATTCAACACCTTAAAGTATAGAAATAAGGTAAAAATTTCCTTCAAGTGGCCAAAAGACTGTTTATACCCATAGTTTACAACTGTTTTTAAATATCAGTATCCTGAAATGTTGTACAACTGAGTACTTGAATCTTCTAGAAATGGGGTATGTGTGAAGGGAGTAGGAAAGGAAGTAGGAAAGGGAAAATTGCATAATTTCAATTTTATTATTTTTTTTTTTTCCAAGCAAATAGTATCCAGCTGGAAGCTTTGCATTAATTTTGTACAAATTCGAAGCAAACATATGAAATTACATTTATTAATTAAAAAAAAATTGGAAAAATGTTATTCTTTTCAAAATTCTAATTGTTCTTTTCTTGAGAAGGCTGAAAATTTTCTTCTTTTTTTGCTTCATTTTTTCCATATATAAATGTAGTGCTTTCTTTATATTGTGACATGCATAGAAAACTATTTTTCCATAAGTAAACACTTATTCCTGGAAGACACATACATTGCTGGAAGAGGCAGTAAATAGACAACATATAGTCATGAAAAGCACTTTTCTGTGTCCTGAGTAAAGGCAGATGAAGAGTAGTGTAAGGTGCTCAGAATATGAATGTAGCCCGTGAGATTACAATCTTGGCTATAGTACATGGTAGGTCATACTAGTGCAATAACTATTGTACTTCATGAATATAACTATACTGTAGTTGCCAGAAAAGTAGTGTGTATAACATTTTGCAGAACAGTTTGGTTTTCTCAGTTCTGTGGAACAAACTAAGTCCTACAAACGATAATGTACAGAGATTCAAGAAAATATTTTGGGGAAAAACTACATTTTGTAAAATGCGTGCCTTTGTTGCGAAGCAAGCATTAGGCCATTGTATTTTGGAGTCATATAAAGCAGACCAGTAAGGCTTCGAGTGGCAGCAGCACGGGTAGAGCACAGTTGTGTGTTGATATTCCTTGCCAAATGAAATCAGGAGAGAAGAAAATGAAAGCAATTGCAGCTTTCTCATGCTCCACTGTTCAGCAAAGCCAAGTAGATCTAGGGGTGAACTTGTCTGGAAGAAATAAATGATTACCATTATTATACTGGAGAACAAAAGAACAGCAAAAGAGCGAAGAGGACTTTCATCATGAGGGAATTTTGAGCAGCTATGCGGTATATAAGGTGTCTGCTGCCTTGAGTTGTGTGCTATACATCTGCTTATATTTCCAAAATTTTCAAGGACTAATAGGGATTAAATGAAAATATCAGTCTTAATGTCATAAATGAATGAAACATCTTTCAAGTGTGAAGTGGATGCATTTTGAAGGCTCAAGAACCAGAAAGCAACTGAAAAAATAAAAGAAACTTTAAAGGAACCCCAATAATAAAAACCAGCCCCCCAGCTCCTCCTCAAACCCAAACAAAACAAAACCCCAACTTGTTTTAAGTAGCATGCTGATTTTTCTGTCTTTATAGTTTATGGCAATTAATGTAGTCTTATACAGTTAATTATTCTATGATAAGAAGGCTTCTGACCCCACTGCAGCTGCTGCCTGGGCGAGAGCTGTCCTTTAGCTATTTCTTTCACCTGAATCGTGGATCTTCTAGCACCTAAAGCAGGTAGTAAGAAGGCTATTCAGAAAATATAGTTGGAGACTCTGTGTCTAGGTATGTTGTAAAGTGCAGCAGGTGGATAGAGACTGAGTGTATAATGTTAGGTCATTATATGAGTTCAATGAAGAGTTCAGTGGAGTTTAAAGGATAGTGAAGCACTTCCAATGGGACAGAGACCATCCGGGCTGTATGGTGTTACACAGAGTGGCAGGGTAGGTAGCTGCTGGAATTCCTAGTGGCTGGCAAAGGAGGTAACTAGATGAATTGGGACTGTTTAGGGTAGAAAGGGAGTTGTTAGGATGGGAGGGTCTCCATCTTTTATTCTGTGTCTAGGGGATGTGATATGATGTCTAAAAGATATTTTACTCCTCCTTTTGCTATTGAAGTAAGAAATTGAAAAAGAAAACCAGAATTACTTTTCAGCTTGAAGGCGTTTCTGCAGCAGTTACGATGGATCCGCGCAAAGCTGTGTCAGAGGCAGCATTTGGCACTGAGACTTTAGCCAGAGTGGAAGCCTGGAGGACTTTAGCATTTCCCCCAGGCAACAACAGAAAAGAGACACAATGCTATGTCTGCTTCTAGCTGAAGAGTTCTCATGAACTCTTAGCCCTGTATCAGTAGCTACCTTGCAGTGCTGCATAGGATGTGCACGTTAATTTTATAAAAAACATTTCTTTGTTTTCAGCAGTAACTCTTAAGTATAGTCCAGTCCTAAAGCTGTTCTTTAGTGATACTTGCCAAAAGCTGAGTGCAGCATATGCAATAAATTATAAAATGTTGCTCTAGTACAAAAGAGTGATTTATCTCATTTTTACTGCCCTCAGTTCTTGGTTTTGGGAAATGCAGCACAGTGTCAGGAAGTGTTTGTAAATGTTGAAAGTATTTTGCTGCTTTTTCTCATGGAGATCTGAGATATTAGACTGGGATCTGCTGGGAGTCTTCTCTTACCTGCTAACTAGGAAGAGAGTCCAGACTTGTGTATAGAGGGTAGGGCTATCTATCAGTGAAAGCAGACAGTAGAGTCTAGTTTTCACCTTCCAGATGTGGTTTGAGAAGTGGAGAGAAAGCTGAAGTAGTACTTTCTTTCCTTTTAAAGTTCTCCTGTGGACTTTGACGCCAAAAATTCTGAAATCATTCTCTCACAATGACTCCCATTTAAGGATGTATTGAGGAGAAACCTAGGCACCTTTTAGTCATTGGCAGATGCAAAGCAGATGATCTTGAAGGGGTGTGGGGGTGTAACTGGAAGCTTCATATGTCCTGAGTCAAGAACAGCAGACTGGGCTGTGCAAATTCTTATAGAAATCCCAAGATGGGAAATCACGGTGAAAATGTTGTAAGCCAGCAAATATTCCCTCTTCACCAGGGCACCATAATCTTTGGACATGATGCAGTCAGTTCAGGATAATTCTTCTGATGTCCTGTTTTGCAGAGATGCAGGAGAAGCCGTGCTGCTCCTCAGCTGACACAGACTGGACTCCTAACAGCATTTGTTCCATAAACACAGCAAATCTCTGCTGACCATGTGTGTGTGTATGTGTACCACAAACCCCATGGACCAAGTCTGAGGAAATTTTCGGGAATGCTTCACAGAGCATACCTCTGAGGTTATGCCTATCCCATTGCCATTTTCAAGTTCCTCCTGAAAAGCCTAAAAGAGGTCCTAAAGTTGTTCAAAGTAAAGCTTGCTAGATTCCCAATCCCTGAGGGTAAATTAATGTGTTTTCCTTAAACTTCATTCTTTGGAATAGTGGAAGGTTTTTTGCCTGTAACTTTAAAGATTGCAGCCTAGAGGGACATCATGCATAGCTGATTTCATCCTTAATAATTGATTTTGAAAAAATAGTGAATTAAAACTGTGTTTTACATTGGAAAATATTGGCATAATGATGGAAGTCCCTACATCGGAGCGAAGTTGAGTGTAAGGAAGAGGAGGAAAATAGTGGAAATAGCGAGTGAACAGAGGTGTCTATCTTTATTACTGATGTGATATCTGTGAATATTACTGATGTATCTGTGAAGAATGAGATATTATGGGTTTGATAAAATATGTAATGAAGTATTAATAATGTATGTGGTTTTGTAATACTCTAGAATTTTAAACAGCAAATATGGAGATGAATTTGCTGTGTAGGGAGCAAGGCAAGACTATAAACAAAGGTAATCCTTCTGGGAGATAGAAAGGAGAACACCTCTGTTACTTTTTCATAGCATAGTAGCATGGACCTAGGAAGCACTTTGAAGATATGACAGATTTGGGATTTAATTCTGGGGAAAACTTCCAAAGCTATAGAAGAACCCAGAGGGAGGACTGAGTGCTTAGTAGTGTGGGATATAAAGAATGTACATGGGAAGGGTGTCTGGAAGTGAAAGGGTTGTGTGATTCATCATCTCAGTAAGCTAGCCAAACGATTAGACAATGCTGCAGGGATATTATGCATAATCTAGAATACCAATTATTACCACTCATGCTGGTGTTTCTAGAATAAAGTTTTCAGCTTTAAGTTTGCATGGTATTAGTGATCTCAGGCAAGCATAAGAAACACTTACATTCTTCCCCACACCCCACAAATAAGATTAAAAAAAATAGTGTATGTCCAAGGCTGGCCAATTATGTGAGATGGGATTTAAACTGAAGGACTAGCAGGGTGGGGTCCAAGATGGCAATTCTTATGCCATTGTATCCAACTGGGGAACAAACCAGACCAACCAGAGCAGCAGAAAATGTTCCTTATCTGCCTTTAAAGATAAGACCCAGAAGGCTCAACACTTCAAGGCTGAGGTGCTCATAATGGAGGTTATCTCTAAGCATGTGGAGGAAGATAATCAGTAATCAATACAGCTTGACCAATCTGATAGCCTTCTATGATAGCATGATTGGCTGGGTAGAAGAGGGAAAAGCAGTGGATGTTGCCTACCTCAGCTTCAATAGGGCTTTTGACATTGTCTCCCATAACATCCTCATAAGTAAACTTAGGAAGTGTGAGTTAGTTGAATGGCCAGTGAGGGGGATTGAGAACTGGATGAAAGACAGAGCTCGGAGGCTTGCAATCAGTGGCATAGAGTCTAATTGGAGGCCTGCAGCTAGTGGTGCTTCCCAGGGGTCAGTACTGGGTCCAGTTTTGTTTAACAAAAACTTCCATCAGTGACCTGGATGAAGGGACAGAATTTGAAGGGGTGCAAGTTTGCTGATGATACTAAACTGGGAGGAAAGGCTGATACAACAGAAAGCTGTGCTGCTACTCAGTGAAACATGAACAGGCTGGAGAGTTGGCTGAAGATTAACCTTATGGAATTCAGCATGGGCAGGTGTAGAGTCCTGCACCTGGGGAGGAATAACCCCATGCACCAGTACAGGTTTGGGGTTGACCTGCTGGAAAGAAACTCTGTGGAGAGGAATTAGGGCTCCTGGTGGCAACAGTATGCGCTTGTGGCCAAGAAGGTCAACAATATCTTAGGGTGCATTGAAAGTGTGGCTAGCAGGTTGAGGGAGGTTCTCCTCCTTGTCTACTTTGTCCTAGTGAGGCCACATCTGGAGTACTGTGTCCATATCTGGGCTCCATAGTTCAAGAGAGACAAGGAAATACTGGATTGAGTCCACTGAAAGGCTACAAAGATGCTGAGGGGACAGGAACATCTCTCTTATGAGGAAGAGTTGAGTGACCTGGGTCTGTTTAGCCTGGAGAAGACTGAGAGGGGATCTTATCAGTGCTTATTGATACTCAGTGATAGAACAAGGGACAATGGTCACAAACTGGAACACAGGAAGTTCTATGCAAACATAAGGAAAAATTTCTTTACTGTGAGGATGATGAAGCACTGGAACTGGCTGCCCAGAGAGGTTGTGGAATCTCCTTCTCTGGAGTCTTTCAAAAAAAACCTGGATGTGATCCTGTGCAACTTGCTCTAGGTGAACCTGCTTTGGCAGAGGGATTGGACTAGATGATCTCCAGAGGTCCCTTCCAACCCCTACCATTGTGTGATTCTGTGATATAGACACTATGGATGTCTGCAAGTTACATTAGGTTTGGAAGCATCAGTTTCAAGGTGTGACATGATACCCATTCTTAGGTGTTAATAAGAAAGATATTTCTGCTGGAGGTAAGTAGTGGAGAAACAGTCCCAGAATTTTGGTAATATCAAATTGCTATGGTATGGATTCTTATAGCCAAGCAGCTAATAAATATACAAAATATTAGGAGTAAACATATAAATAAACCCTTAGCGGTTTAAAAAATAGCCTATTCTACAGATACTGCAGAAGGCTGCAGCTATTTTTTGCTCTCTGCATGGTTCCTCAGATAATTCCACGTGGTAACTGGTGACACAAGCCTTTAAAAAAAAAATTACTGACTTTCATTTAAAGTGACAGGGTAATATTGCTAAGAAACTAAAGAATGTAGGTAAATACATATTAAATTTATATCTTTGTATTTGGTAGGACACCATTATGTATATTTCATTCTCTTGATAGTTGTCAGTATCTTCAAGCAGATTCTTTATATTGGAATAGTCTATTTGCAGAGAATAAAAAGAACAGAAGGAAACTGAGAAATGAAGGAGGGTGAGGGGGGGGTGGGGGAAGGGTTTTGAGCATGCCCGTGTTAATATATTTGTGAAGGGGCAGGACAGCATGGGAAACCTGTAACTAACCTGCACACAGTTCATTTTTAAATATAAATCTATGATGTAACTGTCTTGCAGAAATCACTGGGGTTTGTTTTGATGATTTGCTCCTACAATGGCTATCTGTACAAGTGTATTCTAAGTTAACCATTACATTCTTATAGCTTGGAAGGAGTTTTTATGTTTTAATTCTGCCCAGTTCTAGCGAGAACACAATATACAAAACATATTAATTCCCATTCCCAAAACAATTTAATTCCCATTACTCTTATAACAATATTGACTTAGGTTTGTGAAGATAGTTAAAAAAATGAATACGCAAATAATGAATGCAGATTATTATGAAAGGTATTTCTTCCTTAAAGCAACAAATACATTGGATGATTAAAACATAGTATAGCTAATTCTGTTTACAGTGTTCCTGCCTCTCAAAATGACTAAGATTTTGTTCCAGACATCTTTGTAGTTCAGTCTCCAGGATTTAATCTCTGTAATGTGTTACACTCGCTATTGTCCCAGTGAATTTGTTGACAGACAGTAATTGGGTCACTGCATTGAAACGCCTGATGTAAGCCCTGAGTTCTCCCTGCTTGTTGGCAAGGCAACCACAGTGGTCCAGGAAACATGCGCAGAGCGGGCTCTGGCCTGCGGCTCTCAAATGGTGTCACTGGAGGGCAGGGAGGAAAAATTGCTCAGATGCTGAAACAGGCAGCAGAGTCTTCCCTATTTTTTTAATGTGCGTGTTGTCTGTCAGTGGTGGTGGTGGAGGATAGAAATGTAAAATTACATGTAAAATGAAGCAATGCATAACAATTGATGCTATCTATTCTGGCTTTGTTTTTAAGTCTTTGGATATTATATTAATTTGGGGGCACTTGAATACTAGTTGGATCTAGTTGTTCTAATGTATGACAGAAGAAAGATAAATATTTCATAACTGCTTTAGTTCTTGCTCTGATTTGCCATTCTCTTCACTCCCCTTCCACAACTCCTCACAGAGAAGCAACTGATAAAGTGCTGAATTCCATGAATCTGTTCGATGTGTTGGAATTCTTATGTATGGTACTAATTGACACCCTTCAATGATCAGTTTTTCATTTGGGGCATTTTGCGAGGGTCACAAAAAGGGGGATAAAGTCCATAGACTGTCAGTTTCATTGTCCATTGTGTATCCTTAATTTTTCTGTTTCTTTGAGGTTTTTTTAAAATGAGTGGTTTGGAGGTAGTTTTATCTAGAAGCACATGGAGTACTAATGGGGGGTGGGGAAGAGAACTTTGCTATTTTACAAACTAAAACTCTACAAATTCTTCTGCTTTTTGTTCAATCTGATCTAGATTGTGACAGATAACGGAAGGAAAAAATGAATATAATCTGTTGAGCAATCACTGAATTTCTCAAGATTCCTTTATTTCATTTTCAGAGGTCTCATTTTAATAGAGGGGTAGGGTTTTTTTTCATAGATTAAGTCACCCTCCTCTTTGGCTTAAAAAATCTTTTGCAAACCTAGAGTTTCTAATTGATCAGAAAACTAGTAACTGAAACTAAATTAGTCTCGATAGTTTAAACTTTTTAAATATGGATGAAGGTGTTAGAATAGCACGGAATACTGTTCTGTACTATAGTGCTAGGAATAGTAGTTAGTGCTATTACTATAGCAATAGCGATATTACTAATGGTACTAAGTAGTAATTCTAGTATGATACTGTAATACTATAGTATGTTCTCAAGAAAGCATATATAGATGCATCCTCTAGATATCTTGAAAATTTCATTTACTTCAATACATGCATGTATTGGAATGGTATTTCAAAATAAAACTGAAGTGAGTCATACAGCTGGGATTAAAGTCTTATCTTCAGTGTTTAAAGTGGCATCTTCTTGATATTCTTACTGACAGTAGCTAAAACTCCATTTAAGTGAAAACCAGCTATGCAAAGCCAGCTTTATTTATGGTCCCCACAAAATGATCTCTACATGTCTGCATAATTAATAACAATGAAACTCTAAAAACAAGTGGAACTGTGTATTATTTTTACTCAAGTGAAGTAAATTTGGAGTTTGTGCCTACACAAAAATTTCAAATAAGAAAAGAGAAAACCTCGTGTCTTATTGAAAAGTAATTGTGCTCTATCCCTTCAACATAAGAGTCTTGGGAAAAGTCATGTGAAATTAGTTGGAGGCTTCAAACATATAATTTTTAAAATGCTTCCATTTCCATTCTTTAAAACTACAGATTTGTCATTATTGTCAGAATCTCTTGTTCTGATTTAAACAAGTAAAAATTTAAGGGAAATGCTTTTATACTGCAGTGCAAATGCTTATGGAGAGATAAGTTAGGAAACTTCTCCTGCAGGTAAAGATGATGGGAATTAGAAGGGTTTTCATGGCTGGTTTGGTAGCTACTCAATTGAGTAGAAGTTTCCAAACTTCCACGAAGGTAACATAAATCGTTATCACTTTCTATTTATTTGTTTGAGTTCAATAGTTATTAGCACTTATGTTGTTACCATAAGTTAAATATTTTGATTTAGCCAGCAAAATCCAGAGTAGAAAGCTGCCATTTTATCTTGATCTTTACTATAGGTTACTTTAAACCAGTCATCCAAGATTCAAAAGACATCAGCGGTAATGAAATTCATGCCAGTTTCTGAAAAGTATTCCATGCATAGAGGAAACTTGAATTTGAACATCCACAAATTCATAGTAATAAATATTGATCTTAAAACTAATTTCTACAGTTGATGCTTAGCTGAACATTACCACTAAAATACTTTGCAAGAGAAGGACTGAAGGGAAAAGGAAGGAACTTCATAATTGCGTTCCCCCAACCAAGTCAAGGCATCAATGAAAGTCTTGCATCTGAAGGAAACTAAGCTTTGTAAGTGACACTGCTATGTGGACTACGTGTTCATTGGCTTCTGTTGAGTAGCTGATGACTAGAAGAGAAATAATTAGACTGTTATCTTGATAGGCATTGGTAAAAACATCTATTTATGTAAAATAAAAGCATTGTACAGAGCTGAGGGACATATATTCTGTAGCTATGTAGTTTTTAAAAAAGAAATGTATTTGGGTATAATTCTCACAATTAGGTTTTCTCATGGCAGCAGCCATAGAGCTGATTCCAGTAGCAGCAGCTAGCTCTGTTTTGCCATTCAGGCTAACATAAGGAGTCAGGCTTCTCTGTATCTTTCACATAGGTCTCAGCTATTCCAAAAAACTAGAAATACCAATGTGTTAATGATGCACATCTGGACCTGATACCAAATTTAACTCCTGTCATCTTCACAACTTGTATGCTTCCCATCCTCATCAGCTGATCAATAGCAGTTACTTCTGATGGAAAGTAAACTCACACTTCATGGTGAACCCTTCACGCTTCATGTTTTGGGCCTGCAGATGTTTCAGAATTAGCAGAAAAGATACAGTCTGGAAACCCTGTTATATATAAACAAACTACTTGGAAATCCCAAGAAGGATTTTCAGGTACTTATAAACCATGCCACACTGAACAGATAAGAAGTAGGTAAGCTCCAATTCAAAATAGCTGAAAATGGAAAGTGGGTAAGTTAATTATAACACTGATTAAGTTTTAAAACTGAGGCTAGGTGAACACTGAGCTGTCACCAATGGGACAGACAAAGCGACAAGATAATAAAACTTAGCAAGCAAGCAAGCAAAAAGCCAAGCCAAAAAGTCAAGTCGAAAGCCTTTAGCCAAAAAGCCTTTATGCCAAGAAGCCTTTATTGTTCCATTGTGCTATTTATACTTTTCTTCCCCTTAGTTTCCCCAAATGTATCTTTATCCCATTGGTCCAAAGTTATGTAACTTCTTTACTATTGGCTAACAATTACATAGTTTGTTTCAGCACGTACACCTCATCTTGCAGTCGACATTTCCTCCAACTTGCTATTTTGTAGCCACTCTTGTTCTTGTTCAAGGGTAGACTGGAATCTTCTCAAGGTCCAAATCGCTCTGTTCAAGGGCCTCTGTCCAGCTGAGGTCCTCTACACTGAGCCTTGATCTGGTGCAGTGAAACATTATGCCCTGTATACATTTTAGTCAAAAGGGGAAAAAACATGAAGCTAACAAGTCTTGGACCTCCCAATATTTTTTGTAGGTTGTCTTTCTCTTCTTACCTTTTCTCAGAAACCATCTTTGTTGACTTGATTCTTAGCCTGCATAGTTTAACTAAACGAACCTTTGAATAGAAGAATTTTGAAAAATTAGCTTATTATTGTACTACTACTAATATAAAAGACTTACAGAGTATGACAGGAGGTTTTATTTTAATTTTTTTCTTAATAATATCACTATGATTTCTAAAGTAATTAATTGGTCATTTTAGCCTTTCACCTTTATTGCTTGTTGCCTAGACAATCAAAGTTTTATGCTTTTATTAAGAAAGGAATGTAAAACCCACCATACATAGACATTTCTAAAGGCCAGCATACTTTTATTAGACAGTCTATTTGTTGTGCTTGGTCAAAATAACAGTGAAAATTTTCCTTTTCGTTCATTTTGGGTTTGAGTTGGAGAAACTCCATGTCTTTTGAAAACATTACTTGTTCCTTGGATAAATGAGAAGTAAATTGTGTAAATTTTTTTTCAACTTTTAACTACTATTTTTTATAAAAATACTGTCTCCCTCTTCCTATAAGGAAGTTTTGAATTCAGTTTCTTGTAGGTGTTTTTTTTCTTTAATACTTTCTCACTCTTTGTTTCCCTTCTGAGCAAAATAGCTGGACATATTGCTGTTCAGTAGTTCAGGACCCAAGTAGTCCTGTGATTCTAGCTCTTTTGTCCTTGTGGAAAAGGGCTCAGTGCTGTTTTTACAGAAATTGATGAAAAAACTGCACAGACTTCACTGCTGTATAGTCTGGTCTTAAATTATCTGCCTCTGTAGTGCTTTAAATTTCTTCAGTTCCAGAGAATAAATATATCATGTTTCATTGAAACATGTTAAAGAATGTGAGGGACAGGGCTGCAAAAAAGCCAGGGACAGCAAATAAAATCTGTCACAGCTTCAGTCATTCACAGGAGGGACTCAGATTTCTAGATACTGTGCTGAAGGCACTTATTTCAAGTGAATGCACAAGGCGGTGGAGGACATAGGACACAATGGAGGAGAAGCTCTGAGATTTATTTCCTGTTTGCAGCACTGTAATTTTCAGTATGTGTTGCATATTTTCCAAAATGAACTATTGATTGTCAAGGAACTTGGAAATTTTATTTTGTTCACCTAGAGTGATGTCCTTTCCTCCTTTAGGCATCGTATACCTAGTACCTGCAACAAGGCATATCTTAAATACTCACTGGATATCTGTTTTAACAGATGGACTGCAGTGAGCATACATGAGGCTGGTGCCAACTCCCAATCAGCAAAGTGCGTCAGGGATAAGGATATCTTTAAGGAAAAATAACTTTATCCCACACCATAAATGCCCAGGTCCTCCAAACCAAATAAGCCTACAAATCCTACACTTTGATTTTTGACAAGTGATTTACTGTATAATTAAATAAAATGACATATTAGTTTTTCAGAAAGAGCAGAAATGTCTTTTCATATTGAAATTATTTTGATTAAGTATTTTACTTATAAATCAAGATGAAATGTGTGCCTTTATCTTGGCACAGGTGTCACGTCTTTTGAATAGTCTACTAGGAGGGAAAGGTAAAATAGAGATATTTAAAGTACTATAAAGATATGCAAGGAAGTTTTCTTTTGCCTGTCATCTGAAAGGCGGGACGTCTTACAGAGTCTTTTCCAATTATGTTTTTGTTTGATTGCTGTTTTTGAAAGTGCCAGATATGACTTCTGCTGCATTCTTGGGGAAATAGCACATAACCTAATGAATTGAAACATCATAGAAACTATTTATATTTTTTTGTATTTTAAGATTTTTTTCAGAATCAATGAAACATTACTAGAACCTCTCTCTTCACAGTTCCTATTTGCATTGTAGAGTGTTATTGTAACATATCCTGATGTCTTGTATTTTAAAGTTTCTCAAAGATGTCTCTTTTTTTTTTTTTTTTGCATTTATCTTCTGTAGTGGGACAAAATAAAAGCTGAAGCCAAAAATTATGAAGGGAATGGGAGGGAAAGCGGTTCTTTTTATTGTGATATCTTTCTGCAGTAGAAACATTGGGACCTGACCATAATTTTGTCAGAATTCAAATGCAGAAGAAAACATGAATGCATTTATTCTACTTCAACATGTATTCAACCTTAAGCCACAGATGCATTAGCTGTACATTTTGACATTTTCTGTCACAAAGTATTCAACAATCCTCCTCAGGGATTTGTGTCAAGTGTTTACATCATGAACTTCAAAAATGCTAATGTTAAAGCATGTCTATATTTTAAGATAAATAAACGCTAGCTCTGCTCTTCACAAAAGCAAATGTGAGAATTCTATTTAATACCATTGAGATCCAAAAGCGTCTCATCATGCTGTTTGGTTTTGCAGGGTTTGTTTGTTTTTTGGTTTTGTTTTTTTCCTTCCTCCCACCCCTAAAGACTCTTAGACGCTTGTCCCCAGAGAGTCTCCCACAGCTCAGCTTTGGATATGAACCGGCAGGAAGGCTTCCTGGAATCTGTGGCAGTATTTCCATGTAGGCTGTGATCAACAGCAGCACTATATTTTCAGGTTCTCAGCCTGAATCTCTTCCTGTTGTCCATATGAAAGGAGTGGAAGACTTAAGATCCATCCAAAAGTGAGTTAGAGTTTAGGTACATGCATTTTAATCTGTTCCTCACTAAACCTGATAATGTTTTGCCCAATTCTGGTGGCTTGTAAAATGTTTATGTACCATAACATCTAAGTTGCATCAGAGACATCCTGGAAGTGGAGCTGTCAGTGACTGGCTTAGTGGATTTCACATCTTTGTATAGTTCATCTGTGTGCAGAGTGTTGCTTTGCCTTTATTGACTTACAGGTTTCATCTTGCAAAGTGTGATCTGAAAATGCATCAGAGATGGAGAGTGTGAACTTAATGGTTATAGCATATGCTTGGGATCAATTCTCTTCTCACCCATGTTTCCTGTGTCCCTGAGAATATTCTAACAATCAAGCTATAGGACAGGTTGAATGGGGGCCATTCCATCTCAGCTAAAATAATTGGATTTTACTGGAAATAATTACAGATTCAGTACAGTAAAGGGAGGAAGAAAAAAAAAAGCTCCCCAAAAAGAAATCCAACTCCAAAAAAAGAAAAGAGGGCATGATGATGAAACTTAGTGTTTGCATGCATGAATATTTTATGCTGTCACCAAATAAATTATTGAAATAAGAATTTTAAAGTTTGCTTATGAAACTTTGCTGGGCTATCATGATTTCCTTTCTGACATATGTAATTCTTCTCCTTGCCCTGGGTAGGGAAACTGCATCTTACAAAGAATTTTTATATGCTGCAAAAGAGATAAAATACCAAGGTAATTTTGGACTTCTACCTTAGTGTGTTTAAATCTAGATACCCAAACAAAAACAACCCTCAATCCTAAGACAGGAATAGCAACCTCTATGTATCATAATAAACATGTTCTGAATATTTTTTATATGCAATATAATGAATGCAAAGTCCTCTAAAAGTACAGCTGATACTCTCAGATTCCCAGCTTCTGTGGTTATTGCTCTTTTACAGTCTTCAAAGAGTGTTTCAGTTTAGTGCACACACTTGTTTTTGGTCTTTTCTGTATCATTAGGACACACAGGACACTGAATTCAAGATCTTAATTGGTACATTTTGTGTGCTTTATTAAAGCACTTACCATCTATTAGGTTCTAGCCAAACATATGGGGGAAAAAAATGGAGCCTTTTGCCTGAATAGATTAAATCTTAAATGTTGTTTTAAGTGAAATATGAAAGATGAAGATAAAGTATGTAGCTGACACTTTCCTATGCAAATATATGAAAAATTAAAGTGCCTCATATGTTTTCCGTTATTTGAAAGAAAAATAAAAGTATTAGTTTGTAGTAGCTAATGGAAAATATGTTAGGATGAATGTGCTGAGGAGAAAACAAAGCTTATATAGTGAGTGAGACATAGCAAATAAAACAGTGAAAATCTTTGTTCTGATATCTTCTATATTTGAAACTGGTTTATTTATATCTCATTAAGAAATGGAGTATTCATTAAAAAAGACTTGAATAATTCTATGAAATGTGATAAAATAATGAAGTTCTGTAAAGTTTAAATTTCTCCTGTCTGTTCTTTATTGTTTAGCTAGTTTTTATGCAAGTGCATTCCAAATCACTTTGTGATACTTTTGCACTGACTAACTGGTGTTAAATAAGTCAGGAAGACTAGAAGAAAATACCTTAGTTAACACCCTTATAACTCGTGCTAAACTAACAAAAGAAACCAACCAACATGGAAGAGGAGGAATACCTTAAATGCCTTTTTTATATTATTACAACTACACTTACTAGTTTTCTGATGATATAGATACTTATTTCATTCTAGTGTAATCCTCATAACTGGGGTTCATACCACTGTTTATGACTTTTCCGTGTCAGAATTAATCTTCTGCCTGACTGGAATACTTCAGCTATACTAATGCAAATAAATAATTATTTGACCCATTAATTTTTAAAATTTACTGACAGTGTCCAGAAAATTCAAAGAAGTACTTTAAGCTAATTAAACTGAAGATGCTTAGTTTGTCAGTAAAAACTGTGATTAAGATTGCACAAAACAAATTTTTTGAAGTGTAGAATGACTGACTTAATGTGTTAAAAGCAAATATCTTAGCCTAAGCCAGCAGGAACAATACTAAATCATACTAGTGATTAGTTCTCAGTCTACCTAACATTTAATGGTCTAATATGTATCATAAATATACAGTATATACTTGAATAACATTGTGTCCCCTGTGTGGCTGCTGGGCTGTATGCTCACAAACTGCGAATTTCCAGACAAGCTGTTTGAAAAAAAGCAGTGTCTCACATGAAGCTGCATAATTAACAACAGTTGTGACTGACCTTTATTTCTGGATTTGTTATTTAACTACTGTTGTTATCAGTAATTGCATCACTCTTCTATGCAATTCTTCACTGGTCTACACCTCTCTTTGTTCTAGCCTTATCTGAACTTGATGTGAGCATTCTACAAGCAGCAGTTGGACTNTCAAGGTCAGGCTTGATGGGACTCTGAGCAACCTGACCTAGGTAGAGATGTCCCTACTTGTGTAAGGAGGTTGGACAAGATGACCTCTAGAGGTCCTTTCCAACCTGAAACATTCTATGATTCTATGATTTCTTATTTTCATCTTTGTAATTTTCACAAATTTTCAAATTTGGTTTTGAATCATTAGGTATTCTTTATAGTGTTTGTAGTACAACCCTAATACAGAAAATTACATTATAGGAATTTTGGTATTTTTTTTATTTTTGTGGTAATAAAAAGAAAACTTTAAGTCACCTTTTTCACCTTCAAAAACAGTATAAGAAATATATGTAACTTCTTGGTTTTCTTTACTTCTAGTTTGTATGTATGATGCTGTTATTAGAAGGTTCTCTATGTGAATAGCATAGGGCTCAATAAAGTCTTCTGAAAAGTTTGCCTTTTAAGCAATTGAAAAACTACTAGCAACCATCAAAACTGGCTGAAGTGATATTATTATATATATTATATAACACCAGAATTTACGAGAACATGATATAAATACTTATTAGATCATTCAAAATAATATTTAACTAGGCACAGTTAGGTTTCAATATCTGAGTAGAAGTCATGGTCATACATGACTACTTTTCAGAAATTGCTGAACAATTTGTAATTTTAACCCCTTTACTGGTAGATTCATATTGTAGCCTTAGTATTGCAGTGGTGTTTTTCTTACTGTCCTATTTTCTTTATTGAGCAGAACTGCAAAAGCAAGGAAGTTTCTTATGTCAGTGGCTAGGGTTTCTTTGTTCATTTGAAATGCATTTCTGAGTTTTGCTTTCTTGCCCTCTGTTACTGAAGCATAGCATTGCTTTGGCACTCAGTGCAGAGTGCTTACCTAACTGTGCTAACTGATAGAAGCAGCTATATCAGAAAAACATATTGCCCTTCACTTCCTGTAAAGCCCATTCTTCCACTCTCAATTGAATTAATCTCTGCTGCATTCAAGTTTCAAACCTGCTCCTTAACCCAGGCTGTTTGTCTGGTGAGAAGCATGCCATGAGGGATTCTTGATTTCTATCTGTCTTTATTGAATTAAGAAAGCCACCAGGCAAATAACCTTAATCTTTGTCACATTATGAAGCTATGGACATTGATTTAAATCACTCTAAAGCAGGCTGATAGAGATATTTGTAACTAATTTGTTTGAAGAGTCTAGATAAAAATCTGGGCTTAATGAAATCTTTTGCATTTTAGTTTTTTAAGAATTGTGAAAAAGAATTTGGTAAAAAGAACATTTTGTTTCCACTTGCTTCTGGCTATGCAATAGCTATGCAAGGACAAAGCCAAGTCCATTAACTTTTAATTTGGCCTGTACAGTTGGAAGTATTAAAATTGGTTTTCTACTCAAAAATACTTTAGCTCAAACTAGTTGTCCCTCTGAAACCTGGATCTGGAGTTCTTTCTCAGACTGATTTATTCACTTGTCTGTATTGATATTTTTTTTAAAAAAAGATATGGGTTTGTTTTTTTTTTTTGACTTGATATTCAGTTCTTCTCATTGTTGTGTACGGTCCGATTTAATTTTTTGTAAATGTGCTTGCAGTACAGAGCTGTGATAGATGTATTGACATCTAAATTGACATCATTGCACGGTGATTAATGGTTGTCATACTGACTTCCAGATTTGATTTTTTTTTTTTCTAAGAAGTTTGGATTGTCTTTTTGACAACTGATACCTTTCTTGCACTTACTAGTACAAAACTGCTTCATGTTATGGTGACACTGATGATTTGTACTTACAGAGGAAGAATCAAATATAATTATTTAAGTTACTTTTTTCTGTCAATACAGTCTTCTCCATGAAGAATATTCTATAACATACTTTTGCATCATGCATGTACATTTAAACTGTTAGTGATTCCTTCTAGGTTCAAAATTGTGCTAGTTTTGTGGATTTTGGACATCAATTCCATAAAACTGCCTAATTAAATGTTACTAAGTTTTCTGAAGCCACATTCAGTGTGAGCATACTCACAGAATCACAGAAT
>VYZX01025585.1:6799-35700 GCA_013401335.1 Brachypteracias leptosomus | reverse complement strand
CAGTTTTTCCTTTTGTTCTCTTCTCGGCGTCTTGGTNCACGCGCATTTCTTCCAGCCGTTGGGGCAACAGCTGCTTCGGTCGGCTTTCCTGCTACCCTCTCCTTCCAGCTGTCTTCATACGCTTCTGCGAAGCAACAGCAAGAGGGTCCCTGTTCAGGCACCACTTGCAGGAGATCAATGGACAACGCGTACACAGACTAATGTAATCCAAAGCATTGCCATTTATTCACCCGAATCTCTCTCGTTATAAACCCCCCAGCGCTGACCACGCGCCGGAAGCACAATTCTGATTGGTACAACAAACTCTGCCACGTGCTAAACAACATCTCCTGATTGGCCAGGCACTGCTGTCAAGGTACCGCCCTTAGTTCCGCCTTCTGCCTCCTTTTTCTTGCTGCGTCACTGCCGCTGCACGTGCTGCACGTGGCCGTCCTTGTGTGGCCTTTCTGGTGCCACAGAGTCTGGATTGCTCACATGTCCATTCTTATGGAGATACCGCTCCACACTACGGCTCTTTCTTAGAGGAGATCAATGTCCACTTGTCTAATCTGACACCAGGATGTGACTGTGGCTTATATTGTGAAAAAATAGTCCACAGCCATTCTCTAACCCTCCTTTGCTTCCAGTACACTTAAACAAGGACAGCAAGAGAAGCCCCTGAGAATTAGTTTTTGTGTATAGATATTCCCCCAGACTTTTATAACCCTGAAAACACATTGTCTGTTACAGCAGAAGCAGCTGCTAAAGACCCAAGCAACAGAGACGCACCTTACCTCTTATGAGGCTGGTAAAAATGTACATTTTCTACCCAAGCATCGTCCATTCTGTTTCAGACCAGGATGGCTGAGCACCCTGCGCTGCTCTCCCTCATCTGTGCCTCAAGCTCTACAGCTAAGAACAGGATTCTGCTCTGAATCACCATGAAAGCTCTGTTAGCATGCTGATACAAACTCCTTCAACACTTTTTTGTTATAGGATGAAAATTAAGAGTAAGAAAAGCAAATAAAAATGCTATTAAACAATACTAGTCTACAATGGTTACTGACTGAGACATGTTTGAAATCACTAGTTTAGCGCAAACATCTAACATTCACTCACAGATGCTGCCACCTAGAGTCCAACTTTATGGCACTATGAAAACAAGGGTAATAGAATCAAAATTTTTGTATTTGTGTGGTTATTTTAAGAAGTAGAGGAAGGTGGAGGAGGTGGTACTCAGGGGAGTATGTAGTAGGAAAACATGAAAAAGCAGACAAGCAAGCTTAAGCTCAAATGTTGTGTCTTCCTTACAAAATCTGTAATAGACAAAATCAGATCCTACACTGAAAGGTAGAATAGTGGAACTTAACATCAGAAAGCAAGTCAGGTTGCTATTTTGTATATTTTTCAGAATACTTTAAGAACATATTTATTTCCATTTCAGTTTCCAAGTCTGAAAAATAATGGTCAGCAGACTAAAAGATGTTCTAATTGAGCAGCCTTGCCTTCAGTTTTTATGAAAAAGCCTGCCAGTTTTCAAGAAAATCTTAAACTACATTTAAGCTTCCCTCTCTCCACCAGTAGAATATTGCAGAAGACAAAATATCCCCATGAGGCAGCCTAACTGGAAATCCAGGGCAGCCAGGAAAATGAGCTATCCTGCTATGCTTTAGAAATTGCGAACAGCAGCAACTCTGTTTCTCAGCTAACCTGAAGGAGCTGGCAGCATTTGCTACAAGATCCCTAATTCAGTGTCTGGACTCTCACACTGTGTGTAATTTGTTTAGAAATGAGCTATGAACTTAGATCTCAATTTGCGCGACAGGATATGGTTTGATTAAATGTGTCCAGATGCATTTGCAATGGGATTATAGATTTCAATTAGGAGTAAGCAACAATCATTACGAGGTAATACTTTTCTATGCATGTTTTAACAAGTTGAATTGGGGCAAGAAACAGAAATATGATTGAAAAGTCTTCCATCTCTTTCTCCCCTCCACAACATTGTTACTGCTTCTTCACACTGAATAGGGGTTTTTTCCAACTTAACCTTGTCGTTCTTTCCTTTCCCTTTGCTGGCCAGCTGTCAAAGTGATGGCTTCTAGTCCCACAGAGCTCTGAAAGTGGCCATGCTTTCAGTAACAGGGTGATCTGCAACTCTTCTGCCTGCTAGTGAGTGACAGTGAATAGATTTTTACTATATTTGATTGTTGAGCCAGGAGGGTTAAGCCAATTGTTTCCATGCTGTTGGTAGTGGTACTGCTTGACTGAACTAGCCACCACACCCTTACCTTGCCTTGTGCCTATGCTGCATGGTGGAGAACAAGCTTGAGAAGACAGTGCCTGTTCACTGAGCCCCATGATCCTCATGGCTGGTGGTAACCGAAGAAGAGTCAACTCCCAATTCTTCCTGCTCAATAGGTGATTAAGTCTCACTTACATCTACTCTGTCAGATTGCATCTGAAAGAGTCATTTTGCAGAATCATGCACACTAGGATTCTCTCTTCTCCAAGACTGGTTGGACTGGTTTGCTACCTTAGTGTAACACTGCGGGTTTACACCATGGGTTGTGGTCAGCTCTCTTCTGATGAGTGGATTCAAACCTCTGTTGCCTGCAGTGAAGAGAGACTGCTATTCCAGAGACACCCACTAAAGTACAACTTGCAACCATGCAGTTAAATTTTCTTTCCACCAAGCAGGATGGCCTCATTCAAAATGGAAACACTCTTTGGCCTGTACTGCTCTCCAGACCATGTCCAGAAAGTCTGAGACATGGGCCACAATCATGTTACTGGTGCTGGACTTTGCTTGGACTGTTCCATGGTTGTAGGGTTATGCTTTGAAGAGAGCCGGGCCTGGGGGGATGCGGAGGCCAGCTGCAGATCAAAGCAGACGGAATGTACTGATGTGCTAATGGCGCCACAGTTAAGATAAACACTTTGGAGGGGAGTGTGTGAAAGCAGGATGTGTTTGTAGGGTTGGTAAGATATGCTCTGTAGCCAGCGGTAGCGCTTTCAAGGACTCATACTTGAAGCCTGCAACCAATCATGTACTGACTGCCGCGCGAAGGGAAGCGTATTACTGTATAAATATCGGGGTGATTCATGAATAAAGGGTCGACTTATGCACATCATATTGGTGTTTGCGTCGTCCACGCCTCACAACCCCACACATGGTCTTGAGTAGTTTTGTGTCCTCAGTGCACAGAAACTTAAATAGCTGTGAAAGTAGGTATGCAGCTGTTTTTGAATAGGATGTTGGTCCTTTGATAAGAAATAATTTGTTAACTGCGGTTTAAATGTCCTGATTCCTTCTGCAAAAATATAGGAATGCGGAATGGAGAAGGTGAAAACAAGGCAAAGCAGCTTATTCTATCTCTTTCCTTCTAGGGGCTTTGTACTAAACCATTACTGATACAAATAATCACTTGTGACAGGCGAGAGAGCAAGTTTCTAATGTATGTTTTACAGGCATGCTGCCAGGAAATCCATTCAGTCTCGTACAATATCCTCCTGGGATTGTAAGGAATGGGACAGGGAGGGTAGGTGTTTGTTAATAAACTGTCATCAATTTCCCTGATACTTTCCTTGTGGGAACTGGTTGAAGATGGGATGTCAGAGATAGCAGCTATTCCTTTATCTTTCTCCATTCCTCCTAATCTCTTGAAAAACTAAGGTCCTCAAGAGTACTAGATGTAATGAATGACACAGGTTGATATATAAAAATGTATATATATACACACTTATACTCCTGACAAAACTGATATTGCCACTGCCATTTCAGCCAGTCACATCCCACTTCGAGTGAAATATAAACCCTGAAGTGCAACAGATGTGTCTGCCCAGTTATGTCACTTACCTAAAGCACTACCTGTTGGTGAACAGCTAACTGAATAACGTGCTTCCTTACAAAGTGTATAAATTCCCACAAGGAACTTTAAAGGACATGGCAAGAAGTCCTACTTTAACAGACTCTTCATTCTAAATAATAGGCACCCCAGAGAACAGAGAGGAGACAAATTGAATAAAAAGTTTGACTGTGCAATTATTAATGCACATATCTGGGTAGACTTATCTTTTTTCCTCACCTTATCTTTGGGGTAGTTGGTGATGTTTATTGTTATATAGGCATCTGGCCTATTCATGGCATAATCAGTCAATGGATGGCACATGCTCAGACTCTATTCCAACCTACAGAACCAGTCCGCATCAATTTGCTCTGTACTGGAAAACTCCGTTTGCATACACTGGCACAAACAGTATGGAAATGACTCACGGGCAATGCACTAGTTCTATTTTTGCCAAATGGGGCAATGGATTGGCAATTTTGTTGCATCTGCCATAATATTCAGGCCAGATTTCTCTTCTGAAAAGGAAATCAAACAGTCTTCTAGACCAGATGAATTTAAAAGGAAATATGACAAATTCTGCCCATTCATTCCATTCACATATTTTTGTCCACTAGTTACAGTATGTTCATCACTATTTTATTTAGATTCTGCAAAGTAAGGGAAGATCTGGTGCCTCTTTGCACCAGTGCTCTTGGATAGCTATTACTAACGCATGTAATTAAGCAGACTACTAAGATCAAACTCCTTTTCTACAAGAACAGCATAAAAACATGCAGTCCTTAACCATGGACTAACCACCTCGTCTCTTGCTAATCCTTTATTTGATGGAGTCCCAGTCTGAGTGTACATTTCATTCCTTGAAATGTACAAAAAACCATGGAGGAAAAAGTTGGAGTTTAGAGTACTGATAGAGAAATGGAAGCCAACCAAGGAAAGAAGGACAAGAGAAAATGAGACACATAGGTAACATTTCAAAGTCTCACAGCAGATTCACATGAGGAATTATCATTAACTGTGGCAGGAAGGAGCTAACTATATCCCAGAGACACCTATGATTACTTCAGTAAATGAGAGAATGGGAGGACAAAGGGCTGACAAGTTGCAGCGACATGAGATTATATTATCCTGAAAATCAGTCCATAGGTGAAATAAATTTTAAAAGAAATGTTTCTGAAAAGCACCCACTGTATGCCATTTTCCAGGCTCACGGAGCACATGATGTTAGAGGTACTTTAGACACAACTGTCAGAGGCAAAACAAGTTTTTTTTTTCAGACTTGCCATAAGGGGAACTGAGATGATCAGTATTATATTCCTGATAGGCTGAAATATATAAAAAGATGAGCAACTTTCTGCTCCAGGCCAGCTGTGCCTGTTCAACACTCACAGCTTTACTACTGCTGTCAATGCAGTACTAACAGGAAACAAACAGCACTTACACGCCAAGTGTCTCTTATACATCTTGGGTAACTGTAGACCAAATGATCCAGATCAATTCTCTCCTACTGGGAAGCATGGACAAAATACACTTTGCAAGAATTAAATTCTGACTTTTGATCCAAAGAAACTTCTGTGACAAATCTCACATTTTAAAATATTTAATGAAATTTTCACCTGTTCTTTGGCAATGTCTTTCCATCATTATTAATGTATGATTTTGCCCAATGTCTGTGGTATCAGATTTCCCTTTCTACTCCTCTTATACAATGTCAGTCCAATTGATTTGGCAGTCATACTACTCACCTCCAAAGTCATTCTACTAAGGCAGCTGGATGGCCATGAAAAACATAAGAAGAATCAAAGCAGCAAACAAAAACTCAGAAGGGAATACAGTCACTACCTCAAGGACCTTTACTTTTACATAAGTAATGCAATTTAGATTCATGGAATGTGAGAATTGAAGCTTTGGCTCCAATTTGCAGATGTTACTTCATACAGAAAAGCAAACATGTTTAAGTGGATAACTCTCTTGATTTCAGAATTAAGAAATTTATAAATTTTGTCAATTTTCCTCTACTTTTAAGCAGTCTTCTCTATCGTGAACTTATTTTCTATAATACAGATGTTTGAACTTCTGAAAGGTTTGGGGATGAAAATATGTACTATCAATGTCGAACTACAGCTACTCAAACTCCTTGGCATTTAAGTTATAGCTTTCTTCTGTGCAAAATCCAGGAGTAAAATGGTGAAACTTATTTATAAAGCATCCAACCTGCTTTCAGTTGGATGTTACAAACCATGCCTTTGATTTCTGTGCACTACGCTTTCCACTCTAAGATTATTGTCTCAGCTACCTGCAAACTGCATTCTTGTCACATAACCTACACATCTCATAGCCCACTGCAGAATAAACAGTTTTATAAAAGCATATTTAATCCATTGGCACACATTTTGCTTCATTTGGTGTTTCATACTTCATGCCACAAGATTTTTTTACCATCTGGAACTAGAGTGCCTGCTTCAGGGCCCTGAGTTCGTTAAATAAACTTTGTTACAAGGAGAAGAAAAAAAAGGTTTAAGGAAGTCATAGTTGATATCTGAAATTTCAAAGCAGCAGCAAACAGATCTGGGTTTGTTATAGTGCACTTTAATTGAAATATCAGATTTTGTGTCTACAATTAGGCTTCTTTGAAATCCACTTCACTTTTTTCTCCATTTCTAAAATTCCATTCCCTAAGAGTTCTGCCACAAGATGATTTTAGCCTCTACATATATGTCCTTTTCCTACAGGAAAAGTTGCTACCAACACTACAGGGAATATTGTGTTGTCTTGACAAGCTTTTCCTATTACTACATGGTTTGGCAGCTGCAGATAAAGAGTAGCATATGAAACAGTGAGGACCTTGCCCCCTCTCTTCACCCAAGATGGCCTATTCCATATTTGACTTAAGTAAGACAACTGTAAAATGCCACAAATGCCCCTCCTATCTTTAAGAGGAGCAAGAAGATATGAGGAATTACAGGTTAGTCAGCCTCACCTCAGTCCCAGGGTAGGTGGTAGAGCAACTAATCCTGGAAAAAAGTTCCAAACACATAAAGAATACAAAGGTCTCCGGGAGACATAAGCACAGATTTACAAATGTGAAATCATGCTTAAACAACCTGGTAACATTATACAACAAAGTGACTGGCTTGGTGGACAAGGGGAGAGCATGACTTTAGTCTCCCATAACATCCTTATAGACAAACTCATGAAGTACAAATTAGGTAAGTGGACAGGGAGGGGGACTGAAAACTGGCAAAACAGCTGGACTCAGAGGGTTGTGATCAGAGCACAAACTGCAGTTGGAGGCAAATCACTAGTGGTGTACCCCAGGAGTTGACGCTGGGGCCAATACTGTTCAACACCTTCATTAATGACCTAGGGGATGGGACAGAGTGCATTGCAGTAAGTTTGTAAATGACACAAAACTGGGAGGAGTGACTGCCACACCAGATGGGTGTGCTGCCATCCAGAGGGACCTTGACACGCTGGAAAATGGGGCTGAGAAGAGCATCGTGAAGCTCAACAAGGGGAAATGCAAAGTCTTGTCTCTGAGGAGGAATAATTTCATGCACCAGTACACACTGGAGGCTGAACAGCCGGAAAACACCTCTGCAGGGAAGAATTTTGGGGTCTTGGTGGACAACAAACTGTCCATGAGCCAGCAGTGCACCTGCATGGCAAAAAAGGCCAACAGCATGCTGGGTTGCATTAGGAAGAGTGCTGCCAATAGGCTGATGAAGGTCCTCTGTACTCATCCTTAACGAGGCCACAACTGAAGTAGTGTGTCCTGTTCCAGGCTCCCCAGTACATGAGAGGTACAGAGCTACTGAAAAGAGTCTAGTAAAGGGCCACAAAGGTGACTAAGCATCTGACATATGAAAGGCTGAGAGAGCTGGGGTTATTCAGCCTGGAGAAGGCTCAGAGAGAATCTAATCAGTGTATATAAATACCTGAAGGGAGGAAATGAGGAAGAAGAAGTCAGGATCTTCTCAGTGGTGCCCACTGACAGGATAAACTGGAATACATAGGATTCCATTTAATCAGAAGAAAAATCTTTTTACTTTGAGAGTGGCTGAACTAAATGATCTCAAGAGGTCTCTTCCAACCTCAATCATTCTGTGATTCTGTGAAGACACCTGCCACTGAGATGGAGAAAACCATCTTTAAAGACTAGTCTTTAAAAAGCAGTCTGAAGTTCCTCTGCTGCTTCTGGTTTTAGAGCCCTGAACCATGAATTCCATGAAATCTGGCGTCTTACTTAGACGTATGTCTAAAGATGACTTTAAAATTTGTATTCTTGGAAGAATAACAACCTCCATAGCTCCAACCTCCATAGCTTCTGAGAAAAAGTAAGGAGTGGACCAAAAACACTGTAAAGCAAGAAGGCAAATAGAGAACTCAAAAATTATTCCTTTAATTAAAAAAAATATAAATATATAAATGGAAAGATAAAACTCCTAATTTTGAAGCTAAACTCAGATTTCACTGAATAGTAAGGGAACACTATTGCTTGCCCAAACACCAGGGAAGATAACTGCTGGGTCTCTATTTGTTGCTCCTGTCTGCAGCACTCCAGGTCACTGGGCTCCTGAAATGCCAGTTATAGAGCAAACAGAAGCCAGGCACAGGGATCTCCCACTTGTGTGAGATCTCTCAGTAGGTTCCTTTTTGTAAAACTAAACATGTCCTTCATGTGCCACCTGGCCGCAGCTCACTTTGCTCAAGAACACCATTACAACCACATGCTCCTTCTGCCCATGCTGATCTCACAGCAAACAAGTGAAATAATAAGGAATTTCAAAGGAACAGAGATATAGGTTACAAATTAAATGGACACTTCTCAATTTTACCTGGTGTGATAGCCTCAGTGAGTGCTGAATAATCAAATGCAATACATATTTTCTTTTTCCAGAATGCATTTAAGCTGTTTTAAGCAGCTTTGTTATGGATTCATATGGCTGAGTGATGGACAAACTTGAATAATTTCCTGTGATACTGCTTTGGAGGCAATACCAAAAGCCCAGTAGAAACATCTACCATCTGTAAGCTAAATCTGAACATTCAGTGTCAGTGCAGCTTTGATGGAAAGCCCAAGAGCTTGTTAGCACATTCTCAGCTGTGCACATTCCAGTTACAAAAGGGAAGATTAATATCATCAACTTTAGTCACCTGAAAGTTAGTTGACTACTCCAAAATGAGTAACCTTAAACCCTATACGTATCAAGGGAATGAAAGAGGCACCTCCAGAGGGCAATTTATCTCATCCTAAATCTGGTGGTTTAGACAAGATTAATCTCTCCCTGCAGACACTTCATTCATTTCACTGACTACAAAACTCAGAGTTTAAACTCAGACAGCTTCCAAGATTATAAGTCAGTTAGGATAAAGGTTGCATAAAACATATATTATCTGAACTCTGTTATCAGACATCTAGATAGGCAGTTTTATGGGGAACATATGTCCAGAAACACCTAGCAAAGCAGGCTCCATAATGACAGACAGGTTCTGGGTGCAAATCTTACAGAATCCAGCACAGTTATTATCTAGACAGTAGTTACTAGTACCTGAAGACATTCTATAGTGTTACATAATACCTATAAGTCTTCAGTAAAAAAGCACAATTTTGAAGAATTCTGCTAATGGACTTTTCAAATACTCAGTCTCGGACATTGCAAAATGAGCAAACAAATTTCCAAGGAGAGAAGCCGTTGACAAGGCTCCAGCAGTTAGGAAAACTAAACAAAGCACAAACTTTAAAGTACACAGTTTATTTGTGGTTTTACTATTTAAAATGTATTATTCATTTTAGTATCATCAAGCTTGGAATCCTGCATATACAAGATAAGACAAGGTAATTTTCCAGTTTTCTTATAAGTACTTTTGGCATTTACTGCACACCATAAATGTGTCATGAGAGAGGGAATAAGCATGTAATAAAACAGAAGAGCACAGAGGTGACATGGAAATAGTTAAGGAGCTGGCTCATGAATATCTCAGACCTAAGTTGTCAACTTTCATGCTAAATTAACTGGTGTTAACTTTTCTGTTAAAAGGTTGACCATTTCCCCCAGTCTTTTTGTCACTACACACTGACAGAAATTGGAAATTTGACTTCTGATTGCAATACTTTGGGGTCACCTTAGGAAATGTTTTTCTTTGTGTCCCTGCCTATAAAATAGAGATAATGGCTGGGATTCAGCTTGAGGTTAAGAAAGACGGAAAGTAATTCAATTGCTCAAGTGCAACTATCTAGTGTATATGCAAATGCTTTCAGCTATTCAAAACATCTGCATAGGGCTGGTAAATATGACACAATACTTGAGGAAGAAACTTGCTTCTACAGTGGCAGTGAGAGAGCAGAGGAAATGTCCCACAGAGCCTAAATGACACCAGGGATCTACATATACACAACTGAATCCTTCCAAAAGGCAGGTGCCTACAAGCATGCTGCTTCCTTAAGCTCTCACTACAACTAATAAAGATCTAATCAACGTAATCAAAGGAGCCTAGCAAGCATATCACTGAGTAGATATTGACAACTTGATTTAGTTGCCCATCTGTAGAAGCCTGGTATTATTTCAGATGTCATAAGGTATTTATGACTCATGGCTGCCAAACACAATACAGGACTTGAGGAAGACCAGTGTCCTTCTGGAGCGGTGGCTGGAAGCCAGCAGGGTAGCTCTTTAGTATCTCAAATAGCACTAAGTATCTGTGCAACCACCCCTCACTGCTGGTTACCTGAAGCTTGCTCTGGGCTCCACTGACTGTATTGACTAGATGCTCATTTTAGTTGCCTAAGCCATTTGAGTTGTCTAAAGGTTTTCCACGTGACTTCCAGAAATGCTACAGCCTCCCTTAGGTCTTTTGTCATACTTACCAGATCCATGCAGGTATTCTGAATACTTTATAGCATCTCAGATGGCTCTTCTTCCCTTTATTTAGGTAGGTGAATCAAGCTCTAACTCTCCATTGACTACAGGGGCAACTTAGACATCTAGTATACGTAAACACAGATGACAGATTTAGGTACATTAATCTCAGACTGAATCCCATGCAAGGTTCCTTATCCAATATTTAAAATTAACTAACTCAAAGGTTGTTAGAAGAGAAAAAAACAAAAAAACCATGAAGTGCTCAGGGACTTTCAGTTGAGGGCATTGTTTAAGAACACTATGCTGTTACTAGTAAGAAGAGTAAAATTTGTACTTAGGCTATGGGAACCAATGTTATGCACAGAGCTTCAGTTGCATCAATGCACTTCTTGTCTCTTCCTTAGCACATTCCTCCATTTCCAAAAACCGAGTAACATTGTTTTGCTCCTTTGTATCCTCACAGCTATTAGATACTCCTTTCCCAAATCAAGCCTCCATTTTATTATGTGATCTATACAGTTAACAAAAGGACAAACCTCTGCTCTAGGAACTTGGAGATAGCAGATGTAGCCTGGTTGGCACATAGAGGAAGCACAGTGATACCACAACACAGCTTTACGACATCAAGTGCTCTCTATGTACCAGCAATCTGTTATGTTCTGTAAGAAAATAAAATTTCTACGAGATATTCTTAGTTCCTAAACTGATCTAAAAGCTTTTTCCTTATTTTAGAGTAAATTTTAAAAACCCTCCTCTGTAACAAAGGGAGAATTAAACAGATTTTAAAAGAAAAAAGAATATTGTATCTAGATTGTATCAGAAATATCACTACTCTTGATATGATTTCCCACTCCAGAATAAAGGGATAGGTAAGATGAAGCCACGAAGATTTTTTATTCCTTTTTCTTTCTTGGCTTCTAATCCTCCTATCACTGTTCAGCAGCAGTTTCCTCTATGACCTTTCATTAGATTGACACTATATTAAAAGAGGGTGATTTCTGTAAGGAAAGAGTTAATCATGTAATATCCAAACTACTGAGAGGATGTGACATGTGGAGAAAACAAAAAAGGAAAATCTCTACAACTTAATTTTCTGAGATTTAAAGTTTACAACAATCTTGAAAAAAAACTATGCAGTAACAAATGCATTGTGCAGAAGATCAAAAATCTAAGGGATATTTTTTGTACTTAAGTATCTAACTCTTTAGCTTCAATGGTTATCATTTGAACACTTAGGAAGAATTTTCTCAAATCTAATATTTGCAGATGCAAATTTAGCAGAAGGTTTGGCTTTATTTTTATATCTTTTTTTTTTTTTTTTGCTGTATTTGTTTCTAATAGAAAAATGAATTTGCTTCTCAGCATGAATTGGCATTTCATAAAGATCCATCTGAAAGATACTGGAGATTTTTTATCCCAGCACATCTGTGCTATTTGCAGTGTGTGCAGCATGAAGGCACCCTCTAACAAAATGACACAGAATGGAATGGATTAATGTTAAGCTAAAATAGAACACAGTTGTTCTGCTTGAGCGTGCCTATAATTTCAGAAGCTTCATGCAGGACTGTGTTGAAACAAAAAAAAACCCATATAAAATTCACATTAACCCTTTGAATGCTTTCTCCACAAACACTTTAACTTCTTTGAGTAAATTTAATTAGTATTCTAGTAAGATTTTTAAATTAACTTTTTCAAATAATTTTACTTTTCAGTTCATAAAAGAAAAGCCAAAGTGTAGGATTGCTTATTTAGCTTACAAATGTAAATAAATTTCAGTAAGAGCAGTCAGTAAGGGGATTAGCAAATAGTATGGAAGAACACAATCAGAAGTATGTGGGCTACTGCAACTTGGCAAGCTACTGTATATTAACTGAGATGTGATGATTGACCACTGCAAGCCTGTCCAAATTGCAACATAAGATGCAGTTGTTTCAACACTGAGTTTACCTTCTTTCAGTTGGAGAGTGTCAGAGCACGTTCATCCACAGATATTATCATGCTTTTTGACCAGTGTCTCCACTCACAGAACCTGATTTAAATATAGAATGAGGCTGTTTAACTTTCTAATATCATTAGATTGATTTACTATGGAATTCAGAGTCAAATACATTTCAAATAATTGCATTAGATCAGATCCTGAAATGTGTTGATCACCTTCAACTTGCTTTACTCACATTTACAAAATGATCAGATCTTTGAATCATATGAGCTCTGAATCATTAATGATTCATTTTTTTCTTACAAAGCCACTTAACTGCACATAAGACCACATATGAGAGAGATCTACAGTCATCCAGACCCTGTATATTTTAAACAACTGAGTCTCATAATTCTTGCCTAGAAAATCCCAATTGTCTGCCTCATAACTCACATCCTGAGGTAGTTCCAGAACCTCATTGTTCTGGGTTTTGCACCAATTTTGTCTCTAACTTAATTATAGCTTTTCCCTATATATCAGTTGTTCCGATTAAACACTCAACCACATTTCAGCCTGTTTAAATCAGACAAGACAGGTCCTTCTTGCACAATAGATCCTTCATTCCCCTGTCCTCATAAATTATACCAATAGATTTTACAGAGGTTTTATTCTTTTTAACTTGGACACTTAGAAAGGTACATGATTCTGGTAATCAGTGTCTTTCACTGTGGCATTAACACTCCCATCTTTGCCAGAAATATTTGACCCCAAGCACCCTTGCATCATACTGGTCCTTTTCACAAATATTGCACATTTTCAGGCCACACTGATTTTGTGATTGATTAATTCAACTAAAGCGCTAGTGTCACAAACACCAATGCTCATGAATTAATTCAGTCTGGCAATTAAATTATTCCTAATCATCTAGATAAGACTGACTCCAAAATAGCTTTCCAGGAAGAGAACAAGGGAAGAAGCCAATTACTACCCCTACCTTGAAATGAGAAACAATGTGGTCACCTCTGAAGTGATATGAGAGAAGGAAAACTGGTAGTTCAAAGTCCCTAGTCTCATTCAGGGCTCAAAGCAACCTAAGGAGGACAGGAGAGAAAGAGAAACTGCAGTAAAGATCCCACCCTTTGTCAAGTGACAGAAACCACATGGTTCAAAGAGGTAATTTCAGAGGCCAAGAGGTGATAGAGAGAAACTTGGTTCCTTGCTTCCCATTAAAATTCCACACCCCACTTTCTCCCCCCTTGAAATATAGAATGCAATACTTGTACGAAGTACTCTTCCATTTTACAGCAATGGACTCCCAGCACCTTCAATACTTGAACCCACACTGTGCCCTGAGCTGGCACCTCTGCTGGTGCTTTACTGGCTGTCAAGAATATACAAAATCTCAGTTCACTGCTGCTTTAGGATGAATTTGATGATACCTGAACTGCAACATAAACCTAATAGAGAGGAAGCATCACAAGAATCTATTTGAAAATATATCACTGTGAAGAAAAAAGTATTCTGGGGATAAAAATATCTGGTTTTCTTTTTATTTATATGTTTGTTAATATTACATTTTGAATTTCTATTTTTTAAAAAAATCTGTATTTCCCTTCTATTTTTAAGTGCTTATATTTTGTTTTTCTGTTCTTAATTTCTACTCAAGTCTTCATTTTGAAATTGGGTTTTGAGAATTTCCATTTACAGACCCCTTAAAAGTTTCTCTGTTGCCTTTGATAATATAAACACATGTTTATTTATACAACAGCATATATTTTATAGCGTTTGCAATTTTTACAAGTGCTTCTGGTTTGCTACGAATAAAAATTTTATATACTACTTCAATTCTCTGTTCCATGACAGCTCAGTATATCAGAGTAAGATATATTTGATGTTTGCAGTATCTCACTATGACATGCTATGATATCACTGACAAACTGGTCTTCTATTTAGCATTAATCAAAAAATTCATTTAAATGATAAAATATGATTATTTACAGTGGCTTTTGTCCTTTTCAATTTGTTTTATGAATACAGATGTACATTAGATTTTCAGCAGGGCATATGGCTGAAAACTTGCAGAAATATGTCTCTCTCCTAAATACTCTGTATTATGTTCAAAGATCAGGTGAAACAAATGGCTACTGTAAATTCTGTATATTATAGTTTAACCATTCCTCAAAAAAAAAATCATAGGGAGTTTTGTCAAACACAATGTGGCAATTTGCTCATTTAAACACTTCAGTACATACAGTCTTCTAACGCAAACAGAGAAAACAACCTTGCCACAAAAGGATATAAACTGGACTTGTATTTTGAAGCTGAGAAAATTTAATTAGCTCTATACATATACTAACAAAAAGAATTAGTTACTTAAAACAGTAAAAAACCCCCAGTTATCTATATGAACATATTTTTCCACATACATGTCTGAAACACATGTATAATGTGTACAAACAAGGCAGCTGCTGATATAGTTAGTATTCAGTTTTACTCGTGGGATTTTTCACATGCATGTGTTGTTTCATTGCCTGTATGTCTATAAATATTTTGCTCAGGGAAGGTATTGTTATTGATATGAACATTCACTGCAAAGGAAGAACCAAATGAATACCAAACTTCTCCTATCAACAGTTAGGTAGATAATCATACTAATTAACTAAAAGTAGGGTGTTTCATAACTAAGCCAATTATGTTGAAAAGGCTGCCTGAGCTTAAACTAAGCATCCTCCCTTTAGCACACAGCACAGACACTGTGCAACAGGACAGGAATAGAGAAAAGGTACAGTGAAAAGCAAACTATTATGTTATAAATAACTGTGCATTAAAGAAGGACTATGAAAATGACAAAAAGCCAAAGCTATTTGTGACACAGCCAGGGCAAAAAAAATCCTGCTTTCTAATATACACCCAATATCCAATTATAATTTTTAAAAGCTTGTGCCAGCTCTCTCTGATTAAAGAAGAGCTTGTTGGGCAAGCTTGTTGTTCCTTCACCAGAGTAATCTCTCTGAATCACCACATCAAAATTGTTGTTTACATTTTGTATGCCAGCACAATGAAAACCAAATGAGTTGTGAGGTAACCTTTTCAATTGCTAAATAAAAGTAAGAACATTGATGAGCAAAACCTGGTAGCTAAACCTTTTAAATCCACAAGCTCAGCTATTTGGTACGAAAAGACAACCAGAGATGAAGATAATATCATGACATATGCAGAATGAAAGAACCATTTAATAAAATTCTAATTTATACTCCACTTTATCCAGTTTACAAAGTATTTTCAAACATCCTATTGGACAATTATTTACTCATTTTCACTTGCATCTTTTCTTCTTTTTCATCACTACAGTGGTCACACTGCCATTTCATGTCTTTGCAGGTATCTTAACAAAATGCCCCATAATCAAAAACTTACAGTCTGCTGTAAGTTCAGCCATCATCATTTTATGCTGCCATCAGTTGCCTGATCACACAGGTCAACACTGAACTCAGCAACATCCCCTCAGAAGTCGGCTCCCCCTCTACTCCACCCTCATGAGACCCCACCTGGAGTACTGCGTCCAATTCTGGAGCCCCTATTACAAGAAAGATATGGATGTGCCGGAATGTGTCCAAAGGAGGGCCACAAGGATGATCAGAGGACTGGAGCACCTCTCTTACAAGGATAAACTGAGTTGGGGTTGTTGAGCCTGGAGAAGAGAAGGCTCTGAGGGGACCTTACTGTGGCCTTCCAGTATCTTAAGGGGGCCTACAAGAAAGCTGGGGAGGGACTTTTTAGGATGTCAGGTAGTGGTAGGACTAGGGGGAATGGGTCAAAACTAGAGGTGGGTAGATTCAGATTAGATGTTAGGAAGAAGTTCTTCAGCATGAGGGTGGGGAGACACTGGAACAGGTTGCCCAGAGAGATGGTGGAAGCCCCATCCCTGGAAATTTTTAAGGCTAGGCTGGATGGGGCTCTGAGCAACCTGATCTAGTGGGAGGGGTCCCTGCCCATGGCAGGGGGGTTGGAACTAGATGATCTTTGAGGTCCCTTCCAACCCTGACAATTCTATGATTCTATAAGTCGTCTTTCAAACGACGCTGCCAAAGGTTCCTGTGAGCCCAGCTCCTCCATTGCCCACTGTGGTGCTAGCATTGCCCGCTGGACACAACAAACAGAGATGGCTCCCTCAATAGTCCTTCACATAGAAGGACACCACAAGGCTCAGCAAGGTGTGACCAGCCCCAACAGAAGCCACACACAACAGGAAGCTACTCCAACTGATTGGTTCCTGATTAAAGTAGCCCTGGCCTCACCCACCACCCCAACCATGACCACCTGGGTGAGGGCGGAGCCATGGAAACACAGGTGGGCCAGGTTCTGCCTCTGGAACCTGAAGCCAGCGGGGGAAATAAAACCTACTGCTGGGTTGTGACTCATCCACAGGTCACCTCCATCTCAGGGCCCACAACTCAGGCCCCAGCACTTCATCTGCACACAGTCTACCAAATAATCACATCTTTATGCTTTATTCTGCTGTTGATGTCAGATCGATTCCATTCCCAAATGAACGCAGTGTGGTACTGCTCTTTATGAATGAAAGGAAAGACACTATGCATATCAAAATTCCTTTAATTCATTTTTTATGCCAAGTAAAAAGTTTTCTGATAAACCACACCTCTTAGGTACTTCATTCTTTTCTATTTTGCAGTACTCATTCTTTCTACGCATTTTCTACTACTATTCTACACTACTAAAAATACTTCATGTGGTCAGAAAAACCCACTTACTACATTACCAGCCTAATTTGTTTGTACATTACATTTATCATATCCTTTGCATGGCAATTTAACACTGTAGCACTGTCCTCTCATCCTGTGGGTTCTCTTTTATCCATAGATTCGCTCGTAATCTATCTTGACATGAACAGGAGCTACATTGAGTGACACAGAAGTAATTTAAGATATTAGCCCTAGCTATTCAGGTTTCAATTACATTAATAATAATACTTTTTTGGGGACCAGTTTAATATGAAAGGTGTGTCTACTGCTCTCTTCTTTTCTAAATAAACACTAACAATTTCAGACAAGATCATCAATGTTTGAAGAGTCTGCTCTGCAGCAAAGAAAGATGCACCAGGGCTATTTTTGCTGGCTCACTAGTTACTTCACACAGGCATTTTATCAATGTCTTCTTTCAATTATTTTTTATTAATCAATCTCTTTTTCAGGATGACTGCTGTAATGCAACAGACAGATATCATAAAATATGCAACCAAAGTATTTGTGTACACAGAGATCACAATGGAAAATAGAAAACCACAGATTTTTTTGAGCCTTCTTCCTGGAAGGCTTCTAGAGTTGAAAAGTGAGTTCTTAAAAAGTTAAAGGATCCTCCTATTTGGCCTTGGAAGCCAACGTACCCGGATATGGAAATATACATGCTTGGAGTATTTAGACACAATTCTGAAACAGAAGTTTCTACACAAATTATAAGCTTGTGTGCTTGAGTGTCATATTTGTCTTCTGCTCTAAACATTGGGATGACTGTACAAACCTTTACTGGTCTTTAGCTAGAAGACAGTACCTTCAGCTGACTGAAATGAAGAACCATTAGTTACAAGTTTCTGTTACACATGGCAGCCAGATGTGAGTCAGTCCAGTTTTTCAAGTTTTGCTCTTTTGGTGGTTAATGCATTGCATCAGCAAGTAGGAGCAACCACAGAACTGAAAACTCATTCCTTTATCACACGCTCCTTCATTAGATCAGTAGAAATTTCAAGTTCCCTGAGGAGAGAGTTCAGAATAGTGCACATACATGACTATTACAATATGAACTTTCATAATGTACTTTAAGTCATACAGACAGCATTGATTCATTTTGACAGGATTAATAACCTCACCATTTGTTTCTATTGTACCCAATTAGGACAGGGTAGATACTCCCAGAGTGAATCAATGCAATATTGTGCATTCTTCATAAGAAATTATTTGCTTTGTCAATGAAATATGGCTGTCAATCCAAATTATAATAGTTATATAAAGGTTTATTTAAACCTTTGCTATCCGTAAAGCCACAAAAACCTTCACACTAGGCTTATATATCTGCAACAAGAAAAGAAAAACATTTCTGTTACTGTAGTAGCTCTGGAATCAGTAAAATTTGGAGTACTGTAGTAAAATAAATGGTATCAAGGTTATTTTTAAGCAACATAACTATTGCATAAAATAGATATTAATAATGCTAGAGTTCAGTGAGCTGCAAGAGGTTTGTGTCTGTATAGTAAAATGAATCAGGTGCTATGTTTTGAACAGATTTAACTTAATTTATAAGTTGTCTAAATAAAACTGATTTCTACAGAAAAAAAAATCTGAATTGTTACTTAAATAACAATTAGATACAGAAAATAATTTTAATGCACCTATTGTGCTTGTGTACCTACATCTCAAAAGAAAAGTGTCCTTATAAAACGTCTTTGATTGCAGTTTCAAAACAGAACCTTCAATTTAGAAAGAACAATATGTTTATAAGTGTTATGTGTTTATATGATTTACCTGCCCCTTCTTTGCATACTGGTAAAACACAATCTGCACTTTAAAAAAAAACAACAAAAAAACCAACAACCCAGCTCTACTTACACATAACTGCTTCCACAGTTCTGAACATACACATACAAGGGAAGGTCAAAACCATTATCCATCACTTTTGGATCTTAACTACAATGCCTAATTCAGACAGCCCAAAGATAGATTCAGGCTTTAGGTGGGATTCTTCATAGCCTGTAGACTATATTCATAATTAAAGCACTTCAGATACATTTAAGTCTGGGTAGGAGGAATCCAGTTCTAAGTTCCCAGTTCTGTTTCCTGGTGTTCCTATTATAGCCTGTTTCTATGTAATCTTCATAAAAGTTACTCCCACAATTGCTATCATGTTTTTTCTCTACCCTCCCAATCCACTATTCATTCCACCTACATACTGATGTCTAAATCAAGGATCTGGCTCAGGAATCTTCCTTGCTGTCTTCTTTGGCAATGGAGAAAAACAGGCACCACCAGTGAGTGATGACTTAGTCTTAAGTGTATGTTTTAGGAAGAGCTGAACAACAGTTTCAGCAGCCTGTCCTACCTCCTATGAAGGCTCCAAGACTAGACTTCAACAGCTAACTTCAGATGCCTAAGCTAAAAGAATCCTGCCCCTAGATTCTCATTACAAAGAAAAGGGTCAGTAAAACTGAAGCCACATACTTATCCCACTATAAACACACTGTTATAATTTACTCTGCTAGTATCTTGCTAAGTATGTGTTCACATTACTTAAACTGCACACAGCATGACACAAACTATGCCAGACATGTTTTCCCGTAACTTTTGTAAGGCAGAGAAAACGGTGCCTGTGAAGACAGCAGCTACCCTGGATCTGTATCAAGAGAGAGAATTTTACCAGCAAGAAATAGGCAATGACACAACCTCAGTAGCATGGACCACCTTCCCCGTGTGGGGCAGCTCACGGTCTCCTGCTGCTTCTTCATGCCAGAGGTGGCATGTTTGGATGACTGGTACTACTTCTGCTCGCCCTGGGGCAGGAGCATGCCCATGTCCAAGCCACCACAGCCAAGCCAATCTCATCTAGCAGCCAAATCAGCCTTTAAAACTGTCACTGACCTCTGTCCTGATAGCTAAATAAATTCAGCTCACCCCTCACTGTGTAATTTCAGTGCCAACAAATGCTGACACTATTTACCTCATACCCCACTTCCAACCTCAATTTCATTTCAGTTTTCAGCAATGCCAGCCTCTGAAGTTGTTCCTATTTCCACAAACACCCTGAAAGCTCAGCCTACATTTGAAACCACGTTTTGGCCCCGGGCCCCTCTCCTCTCACCAGCAGCGGGAGAAGCCCAGGCCTGAGCTCGCGACAGAGGCAGCCCCGACGGCACCGCACTAAGCCTTGCTGCTAACAGCACAACTTGAATCACTGAATCATTAAGGTTGGAAAAGACCTCTAAGATCATCAAGTCCAACCGACAACCCAACACTACCATGACCGCTACATCATTTCCTGAAGTGTTATGTCTACACGTTTATTGAACACCTCCGGGGATGGTGACTCCACCTGCTCTCGTGGTTACGGCCACCGGGCTCCAGCCGCTGGAGTCAGGACCGAGAGGGAGCTGCTTTTTTTTCTTTTTTTTTTTCTTGTTTTATTTTTGTTAAGGACGATGGCCGCGGCGAGGCTCTGCGGCGGCTCCCAGCCAGTAGGTGGCACTGCGGAGGGCGGCCGCGGCGAGGAGGTTTGTCCGCGTTCGCTGCCCGTAGCCCGCCCGGCGGGGGCTGACGTGTAGCGGTGAGGCGGCGATGGCGGCCGCCTGGGAGGAGATTCGGCGCCTGGCGGCGGATTTCCAGCGGGCGCAGTTTGCTGAGGTGGCCCACAGGTGAGCGGGGCGGCGGCACCGGTGTCCGCGGCGGCCTCTGGGTCCCACCGCCCGCTGCTGTTGCGGCCTGCCTGCTGCGCCCCCTCCCCGCGGCCCTCCCCCCGGGCTGCCCTGGGCTGTGCCGCGGCCCCAGCTCCTGATACACGGCGGGGTCCTGCGGCGGGGGTGGGTGTTCAGCCGGGATCTGTCCCTCCATAGCCCCCCTTTGGTTGGCGCTGGCCCTGGCCCGTGTGTCAGTGCTTGGGAGCCGCCGAGGGGCATCTGGGGCCTTCAGGGAGTATGTGGGGGTCCACAGAAGTGCACGGCTACGCACTCGCCGTTAGGGTCAAGCTGCTGAACATCCTCACGGCTCCAGTGCGCTGTTTCTTCCGTATGTGTTGTTGAGCCGTCGAAGTTATTGCCCAGAACTGGTTTTATTAAAGAAAAACAAAAAAAATCCCACACAAGAAAGCAAGAAAATCCACGTAAAATACAGAAGTACAGAAGGATCAAAGATACAAATTCTATAAGCACAACTGTTCCTATGTTCATGGGCGGGTGCATTGTTAGAGCAGAAGAGGGGCTGACAGCTGTTCAGGAGAAGAGTAAAAGTTATTTTAGAGAGATGACCCACAGAAGTGAAGCCATATGGATGATTTGGGTGTTGATAAGTAGGATCCTGACATCATTTTTTTTATTTAAAAAGTATTCACACAGAACAGCAAGTAACTTTTGCTGTACTTCCTGTGTTTAGCATTTTTAAAACATCAATTTAAAGATAATTTTAGCAAGTACTTACTTAGAATAACTGATTCTTTATGCTGTTGATAGATTGTCAGAACGAAACTGTATAGAAATTGTCACTAAACTGATCGCGGAAAAACAATTGGAAGTAGTGCACACACTTGATGGAAAAGAGTATGTCACTCCAGCACAGATCAGTAAGGAGATCCGGGATGAGCTTCATGTTTGTGGTGGTAAGTGTGGCATGTGCTTTATTCCTCTGGATTTGAAAGTTAGTTCTGAAGACCACAGAAAGAATACAAATTCTTCAGAATATAGTTTTTTCAGTTCCCATAGTCTTTCAGAAAAAAGTGAGCTTGCTTCCTATTGCTTCATTTACACATTATTATATTCTTACTGTTACTTTATTTTCACTTCAAATCTGTGTTAAGTGTTTAGGTAAACATACTAACATATGTTGCTTGGTTCATTTTCACCCATACAGAATTTCCAGGTAGAAGTGGTCTAAGAACTCCTTTGAAGGAAATTTGGCATTTTAGTAGGGTTAAGTATATGAGTCAGATGCTTGGCTTTGACTCAGAATTTCAAAATCATTCTCTCTTCATGTCATTAGTAATAATAATACTTTTAAGTTGTCATTGGCAGATCTTATATTTTACCAATCTGAAGAGCCATCTGTTTTGTAAGATCTGACTTGGATGTATAAGGAACCAAATATACTTCAAACTGCTTTTTTGTCAATGGTTTTAATGAGAAGACAATGTATTGTACTTTAAATTATATTTAAGGGTGAATTTCATGGCATTGTATGTTTGGAAAATTAACTTCCTTATTATGTGCATACAGATTAGTTAGTTTCTTACAATTATCACAAGTTTGTGTTATGCCATTGCGTGTCGTGTCAGTATGCCAGCTTGAATTGAATTTAGAGTTGCTGGGTTTTGTTAATAGCATTATCCAAAGGTAGAAAGTTTTGGCCATTTCCATTTTGATACTCATGGAGTAGTGGTCAAATCCAGAGCAGCATCAAGGCAAAAACTAATTGAGAGGGAGTTAGAACAGTGATTTTTACTTACGGCATTTGTGTATTGGATCATCAGCAAGGCCATAGGGTAGAACAATGTGGGATATCTTTCACTGACCACCTGTGGTTTCTGTGATTTGGCAACATATAAAGCTGATGTGGTCTCCCAAATAGGTCTAATTGGTCTACAGAATAGTAATGAAAAAGTATTTTGTGCACAATAGGTTATTTGTATTCTAAATCTATTCAAACATGTTTTATATACTAAAATTATATTTGTACTTCTTTTTTAAGGTCGAATAAACATTGTTGACTTACAACAGGTAACTTTTTAGTAATAAAAAATTACATACTTCTTTCTTTTCTTTACCATGTGTATTGTAAATGTGGAGTTCATTAGTTACACTCCAGCTAAATAGCTTTTTAAAAAGAGAATAAACTTTGTGAAGAGCAGGTAGCTCATGTCAGTGTACTACAGATTACTTAATCCTTCCATTTACTGCTTTATTGAAAGCTCCTCTTTGCCTAAGGAAAATCTACAACCTCTGAAATCAGCACTAAAATATACAGATTTTCTTCCTGAAGTCTTCCTTTGTAAACTAAGGGACACAAACAGAAGAGAAAGTTATTTCCCGTTTAAATTTAAAGCTGCAGGAGCATGCATAATTAACTTTGCATGCCTCTCTGGATCTTCCTTCTTCCTTCATTAATCTCTTCTCTCACTAATCTTTATCCTCCAGTGGTCTTCCTCTGTGACTAATTTTCCCTTCTGGCTTGAGTAAAGTTACTTGGAATCAGAAAACCTTTCTGAAACACAATTTAGTAATTTTTGTTTGTAGCTTTCTGGAACTTTTTTATTATACAGGTTCCTTTTAACCTTGTCACAGTTGCAAAGAGAGCTTTTTCCCCCCTAAAGCATTGCTTTATTTCAAATCACAGATTAAATTTACATGTATGCGACAGTAGAAAAAAATAAAAGCAGCTTTCAGTAAGACATAGGAATGGCTAAGTATAATATCTTGATGTTTGAGAATTAATTTCAATTTAAAGTTCTGATAAGAGGGTTTGTTGTTTGGCTTTTTTTAGGTAATAAATGTGGACCTTCTGCACATTGAAAACAGGGCTAATGACATCGTTAAATCTGAAAAAACTATACAGCTTGTGCTGGGACAGCTTATAAATGAGTGAGTACTATCAGGAGCAATATGTATAAGTCATGTCTCTGTTTTTTTTAAAAGTGCAGACTGAAAATTATGGCAAGCCTTTGTTGCTTCTGAAGTGAAAGGAATAAGGGACAGGGACATTTCTCTTATGAGGAATGGTTGAGAAACCTGGGGCTGTTTAGCCTGGAGAAGAGAAGACTGAGAGGGGATCTTATCAATGGTTGTAAATATTTGAAGGGTGGGTGTCAAGAGGATGGGGCCAGTCTCTTTTCAGTTGTGCCTGGTGACAGGACAAGGGGCAATGGACACTACCTAAAACATAGGAAGCTTCACCTGAGCATGAGGAAAAACTTCTTTACTGTGAGAGTGACCGAGCACTGGAACAGGCTGCCCAGAGAGGTTGTGGAGTTGTCTTTGAAGACTTTCAGAACCAACCTGGATACGTTCCTGTGTAACCTGATTGGACTAGATATTTTCCAGAGGTCCCTTCCAACCCCTGCCATTCTGTGATTCTGTGAAATACATTTTTCTTGACTGCTACTAGGGCTGCTTAGTGCTTCTTCTTAAAATGGTGAGTGAGACATGTCTCAGCAGAGCATCCAGTGGATCCATGAAGCAAAGGCCTTACTGAATGTCTCTGCCCAGAATCCTGCAATTAAGAGGCTTCATTTCTTACCCAGTGTCTTCATGTACAGCAGCCAGATTTATTTGCTCTGTGGCTTTGCTCTCTGCCTCAGCTATTGACAAACCCTCTCATTTTTTCCCACCTCTTGCTTTACCTCACAAGCCTAAGATGGATGAGCAAGTTATTTCATGGTGTTCAGCACACTAACAACCACTGAATTGATACTCTTATGGAGTTGTCTCTATTATTGATTGTGCTGCAGGATTTATTCTTGGCAAAGAATATGAAATTCCTGTCTCTCTTGAAATAATTAAGACCTATCTTGCTTACTGAAGCCCCTTTCTAAGTCTCATTGACATGTGTTTTCCTGTTCCTGCTTTTTGACAGTTTCATACAAGCAGGTAATTGGCTACATTTAATACTAGCTACCTGGTTATCAGGCTTTAAAAAAAAAATAATCCACGTTTTCTCTGCCATTGTTCTCCTTTATTCATTTAAAATCACTTTGAGTTTATATTTTTGCAAAGGTGCAACAGAAAAAGGTATAATGCCAGGTCATTTAGGAATTCAGTGTGTGGCTAACAGGTTTATCTTGAATTTTATACTTAATGTGTTGCATTTTTTTTTTCTTGTTTTTAAATAAGGAGTTACCTGGATCAATTAGCAGAAGAAATAAATGATAAACTACAGGAAATTGGCCAGGTGACAGTATCGGAACTCTGCAAGACATACGACCTTCCAAGAGACTTCCTCATACAGGTGATGCAAGCCACCAACCTAGCACATGTAGAATTGATTGGCTTCATCTTCTTTTGCTATCTTTACAATATCTGTGGCTTTAATTGTGGTAAACTGCTTGTCATTCCAAGCAGAAAAGTATTAGATACATAAAGGTTGCAGTGTAACAGCTGTTCACAGATTGAGGTTGATGTTTGCCTTTTCACTACTGGACAAAATTCCTTTATAATCTCTGTGACTCTTAGGAACAGATTAGTGTTAGTAATGTTAGGAGCAGGTTAGATTAATGTAAGATCTGAGAATGTACTTGTTCGTAATATTAAAGACATAGGGATAATATCATCAGCCTCATTAGCTACCCAGGAAGCAGAAATAACAGTGGTAGACACCTTTCAGTTTATTCAGAAAAGGTAAAAGAAACATTTGTTTCTAGAAGCTGAAGCGAGACATTGAGTAGAAACAAAATACTGTTTACCTTTGTTAGTGACTATTACAGTGTTTAAAAGGATTAGGGAGAATCTCTTACAATTGTTGGCTTTCAATTAAGTTTGGATTTTGTTTGGAAGATACTCTTTTCAAAGAATAATCCTGTGACGTATTAGGTGAGCAGTCACACTAGGTTCCACAGACAACCTTGTTGACTCAATTTGTGAGCAGTTTTCCTTTAATATTTGTCTCATGATCAGTTTTTGCAAAAACATTTCTAATATACAAACATTATTACATGATTTGTCTTTGTTTCCTGGGCAGTATTTCCTAGGTTTAATTCATTTTGCAAGAATGCACATTTATAAACTCATTGCACCTCTTTCTTTTGTGTTTATTGCTGCTAATTTTTATCTTAACTGCTTGAAAAAATGGATAGTGAATTCGTCTGCCACTGGTTCTTACAAAATTAATACAAGGGTTTCATCTTAGTTTTTATTATGCATGTCCAAACCATGCTTACTTCTTTTGCAAAGTTTTCTTTCATCACTAGATACAGATATATCCAGTAGCAGAGAGCGTTGTTAGGAAAGCTGGCTGCCCTGAGTGTGGGCCACAGTGTCACCAATTTACATGTAGGCAGACACATTCTGAGTATACCTAAATAATAATTTCCTTTTGCAGTTCTCATTTCCAGATATTTTACCTGTCTTAGCAAAACTAATGTGTTGATCTGTTAATACAGATTTTTAAATAATTTTTTGTTTAACATTGTTAATACAGAATCTTAGCAGTCACCCCAGCTTCTATTTACAGGCGTTATCCAGGCGTTTGGGTAGAATTATTCATGGACAACTAGACCAGGAAAACCGTGGGGTGATTTTTACAGAAGCCTTCGTGTCCCGGCACCGAGCGCGCATCTGTGGTCTCTTCACTGCCATCACCCGGTAAACTGCAACACTTGCAGCCACATGTTAACATATTTTGACCATAGCTCTTTATGGACCAGTGGTTCTTTATGGACTTGTGATTGAAAGGAAAAGAAAATAAAGAGTAGTTTGGTTCCCGGAGTGAAATATTTAGTTATATTAGACTCAGTTTTTGAAATGGGGACCTCCTTTTGAAAGGAGAACAAGGAAGGTATAACAGTATACAATATACAACATACGTAAGTTTTTTGGCTGAAAAAAATGGTAGTCAGTAGTTCTTTCATTTGTTCGGAGAATATCTGTCCTCATTGTCATTCCACTGCTCCCCAGTCAGTTACATACTTATGTCTACCCACTACATGTGATTATAGATAATTTTTTTCTTATTAAATCAATAATCTTATGTGTCAATTTGTATGAAGATAAAAACCTGGGACAGCAAATGTTTCCTTACAATATTTATCATAGCTTTGTTATAACTTCATAGTAATTCAAAATTGAAACCGTGTAAGCTGCATTAAACATCAATGTAGTACCCTGGGGCTAAGATACTATGTGGGTTTTTTTCCATCTGGAGTAACCTCTCTAGGTTCTCCACATCAGTTTCAGGTCATTAAATTATTTTGTTTTGTTTTTTCTTTTTTCCAAGGCCTACACCTGTAAGTAACTTGATCACTCGATATGGATTTCAAGAACATTTACTTTACTGTGAGTTTCATTCAGACTGTTTTGTAATTTTGTTAGCTAATTCATAGATTCTTCATTACTAGAAATACGCTTTCAAAGCAGCATTTCAGTATATAGCCTTAATTCTGGAATAAAGAACAATATGTTTCTCTTTAGTGTAAAAAGTGCTAAAAGTTTTGTGCTATCCGTAACTGAAGAGATGTTCTCTGAAGCAATGGAAGCATACATCGATGAAATGTCTCAGGGCAGAATGATGCAAGAAATACAGAACTCATTTTGTCATCTGTTTTGTTAGTTGCCCTTGGCTACTGGCAGTTTTATTAGTGTAGCACACAAAAGGCGACAGACTTTATGTAGCCAAATGGCATTAACTGCTCTGAATTTTATTTATTGACTTTCCTCTCTGATAGTGAAGGCAGAGCTTTTGTCACGCTCTTAGTTAAAAGTTTTTATATGCTGAGAGATAAAGTATACACTTAAACTGTTTGCTTTTATTTTGCACAGTTCCTTTTTTTAAATAGAAATGCATAAAGATTTCCTATCCTACTGCTGAAACTTTTAGGCAGTACTTAACTATTTCTCACTTCTAACATTGCAACTTTTCTTTGACTACACCCTCCCATTTGTCCAAAATGCTGCTTCAGGCATCATTAGTCTTGTGTGCTGGCTGACCAAGTGCTGCTGGTCTTCGGAATCCTTTAATGGTTTTCTGTCTCTTCTCATGAAAGTTAATAACTTCTCTCCTGTTTGATTGGTCTTTTTGCCTTCAGGGCATTGCACACTTTAGCTCCACTATATCTCTCTGCTCGCCTTCTTGTTCTTTGCAACAAGATTATTCTTTAAAACTTAAAATCTTAGCATTTAAATAAAATCATATAAACACTCTACTTTAACATCATCAATTTAAGGTTTCCTCTTTTTTTTTTTCTTTGGAATATGCCATGCAGTTATTCATAGATTAAAAGGAAAACCTTTTAAACTGTGTTATAGTAATGTTGCAGTACCAGACAGGTTTCAGGATGCAGTTACAGGCTTTTACAAACATGTACATGATCATGTTTTGCTCATGTACAGTGTTAATGTGAATTGAAGTTGTAGTGATTTCCTATCACCAGTAATCATCACAATGGCCAAGTGTATTTCTAGTACTTTCTTTTTCTCGGTGGTTTTTTAGTGAATTTATTCATTTTTTTCTTTAGCTTTTCTTAATGTGTTTAATTTCTGCTAATAAGTTTTTGAAACTACTAAGTTTCAAAGAGCTTTTTACTCACTCTACATTTGATTTTATTCTCTCCATTTGCTAAGATACCATCCAATTTTTACAAATGCTGAAAACTTGAAAAATATCTTTTAATCATGTTACTTACACTCCTGGCTTTTTATGTTTGTCGTTATTAACAACGTGTTTTAAAGTGGTCTTTGTTAGTTTTCTGTCTCCCAGAAATGTGAGTTCAGTGTACTATTTGTATAATTTACAAACAGCTAATTGTTTAGTCAACACTTAGTGTGAGACAAGATAACCAATAGTCTTTGGTTCTATCACATAGCTGTGCTGCTGTTCA
>VYZX01025580.1:0-12378 GCA_013401335.1 Brachypteracias leptosomus | reverse complement strand
CATTCTTCTCTCTAAATTGGAGAGATATGGATTTGATGGGTGGACTGTTCCATGGATAATGAATTGGCTGGATGGTTGCATCCAAAGGGTAGTGATAAATGGATTGATGTCCAGATGGAGATGTGTGACAAGTGGTGTCCTGCAGGGGTTTCTAGTGAGACCAGTGCTGTTTAATATCTTCATCAATTATATAGACAGTGGGATTAAGTGCACCCTCAGCATGTGTGCAGTTGACGTCAAGCTGAGTAGTGCAGTTGACATGCCAGAGGGAGGGGATGCCTTCCAGAGGGATCTAGACAAGCTGGAGAAATGGGCCCAGATGAAACTCATGAGGTTCAACAAGGCCAAGAGCAACATCCTGCACCTAGGTTGGGACAATCCTCGCTATCAGTCCAGGCTAGGAGATAATGTGATAGAGAGCAGCCCTGAGGAAAAGTACTTGAGGGCAATGGTGGACAAAAAATCAGACATGAGCCACCAATACTCAACTGCAGTCCAGAAGGCCAATAGCATCCTGGGCTGCATAAGAGAAGCATGGCCAGCAGACTGAGAGAGGTAATTCTGCCCCTCTGCTCTGCCCTGGTGAGACCTCACCTGGAGTACTGTGTCCAGCTCTGGAGCCCTCAACAGAAGTACATGGACCTGTTGGAGCATGTCCAGAGGAGGGTCACAAAAATGATCAGAAGGCTGGAGTTTCTCTTCTATGAAGACAGGCTGAGAGAGTTGGTGTTTTTCAGCTTGGAGAAGAGAAGGCTCCAAGGAGACCTTATTGAAGAGTGCCCAGCCTTTCTGGACTCCTTTGTCCTTCAGGACAGCCTCCCAAGGGACTCTGCCAATCAGTCTCCTGAACAGGCCAATGTCTGCCCTATGGAAGTCCAAGGTGGCAGTTGTGCTAACCCCCCTCCTTACTTCTCACAGAATTGAAAACTCAATTATTCCATGATCACTAAGCCCAAGACAACCTCCAGCTGTCACATCTCCTACAAGTCCTTCTCTGTTAGCAAGCAGCAGGTCCAGGAGGGCACCTTCTCTAGTTGTCTCTTTCACCACCTGTGTCAGAAAGTTATCTGCGAGAACCTCCAGGACTGTTCCCTCTCTGCTGTTTTCTATTCCCAGCACACATCCAGGAGGTTGAAATCGCCCATGAGAACAAGAGGTAGCAAATGCGAAACCTCTCCCAACTGCTTATGGAGTATTTCATCAGTCTTGTTGTCCTGGTTGGGTGGTCTGTAACTCCCACAGCTATATCTGCCTTGTTGGCCTTCCCCTTGATTCTTACTCATAAACACTCAACCCTGTCATCACCATCATTAAGTTGTAGACATTCATACCCCTCCCTGACACAGAAGGCCACCCCACCACCGCACCTTCCTTGCCTGTCCCCTCTGAAAAGTTGGTAGCCATCAACTGCAGCACTCTAGTCACATGAGCCATCCCACCATGTTTCTGTGATGGTTTTGTGAGTTAATTCAAAAAATGCCTCTAGAATCTCAATGTTCTTTTCCATTCCAACCCCTGAGACACTTAGCAGCAACAGATTGTTTGCTAATGCCATAGATGTTATCTTTTCTGAACCACGTTGGAAACCACTTCCCATCTCCTCCAGCTTACACAGTAGAGGATCTATACATAGATTAAATAAAATTGTTGACATAGGATTTCACCCCAGTCCAAATCCCTAAAGGTTTGTATTGCTCATCCTTCATATCAATATACGTATTGATGTTATGATACATAACTTTAATCAGGACAATGATATGATGGTCCACATCCTTTTGTTTTAGAGCTGAAATGATATGTGAATGGCTCAGTGTCCAAGGCCTTAGCTAGGTCCATGAAGACCACTCCCAGGAGTCAATGTTGCCTCTTTGCACTTGCTGGAAGGTTGACAAAGATGTTTCACAAGATAAAGGCCTAAAGTAGGGATAAAGGGATGTGAGGCAGAGTCCCAGGAAAGGTAAAGGTGACATAAAGATTACTGAGATGGCACCTTTACACAGCTAATTACAACATGAAGCCCCACCCCTCAGACAGACCCATGGCAGTGTCGAAAGGAAAAGGGTTAACAAAGGTTCCAGATTTCAGAACCCTCACTGCATCCCCAGTGCTCCTTTCTACAGGTTCAGCCTCTTACTTTCCCCCCCACAACGTGGCACACAGGATCTAGCAGTGACCTTGGTCTTCACACCAATCTTGGTAGGAGCTCTAAACATGGAGCGTTATCACTGCTAGAAGCAGACACTGTGAAAACATGCTGTTAGCTTCAGAAAGTGCAGGTAGTGAGAAGAAACTGAGCTGAAAAGTAAAATCACTGAACAGAATTGTTCAGCTCTCACTCAAACCAGGACACCTGTGCACCCCTTTGCATGCTCAGCCTAACCCTCACAGTTCCCAGTACTGTATGCAGCTGTCTCCCACCCTACCTCTGCTGCCACCCCAGGCACCCCGAATCTGCAGCCCCCAGCACACCCCACTGCAGGCCCTGCTGCAACAGTACCCTCCTCTGCAGCCCAGCCAGCCCCCTCCCAGCCCCCCCACCCCACAGCCACCCTCACCTCCTGCCAGGGAGCTGCCCCACTGCCCCAGCACCCCCAGACCTTGGGGAATGGGTGCCTTGGGGTCCCAGGGCTGGAGGGAGGAGGCTGCAGAGGAGGGTGAGGAACATGGCAGGATGGCAGGGAGTAAGGCAGGGTGGTGGTGAGCGTGGTGGGATGATGGGTATCACAGCAGGGCAAGTGGGGAGCTCAGCAGGATGATGGGAAGCACAGCCCAAAGGTGCCTTCCTATTACAACCTCACTGGTTGCAAGCAGCAGAGCTCAGGAAGGAAAATCCCACCTTTCTCCTACCTTTGCCCACCCTGATCAGACCCTGAGGGGGAAAACCAGGACAGAGCTGTTTGCTGGCAGTGCCCCCACCACCATGAGGCCTGGGACCATAGCTGCTGGCCAGCAGCCAGCCGCTTTCTGCTCCCTGTGGGGTGGTTTGTGTGTGGCTGTGGGAGCACCCTCCCTACCGGGGCTGACCCCATTCCTGGCAGCCCCCATGGTCCCTGCTTCCCTGCCTACTGCATCATGAAGTCGGCGTGCCTCTGCAGCATGGCTCTTCTCTCTGACCCACGCTGCACAGCTGGCGTGGGATGAGGGATGGTGCTGGGGGAGCTAAAGGGCTTTCCCAGCACCACTCACCCATGCTTCTCCTGTCCTTGGTGCCAGCTGGGCTGCGATGTTGCTGCTCACTGGTAGCACCTGCCATCCCATGGGCATCTTGCTGGTGGCCCCAATTGGCCATGCCCCTGACCTTTTTCCATGGCTTGGCCACACATAGAGTGCTCCAGCTGGCTGGCAAGTGCATCTGGAGGACAGGGGGTGCCCTGGCAAGGCCCTACCAGATGGTGTTTCTGATGGGGCAGGCATCAGAGGTAGCAGTGGGCTGGGGCATGCAGTGGGGAGGTCAGGAGCTGAAGGACATCTTGCTGGGGGGCTACAGAAATATGTACTGCAACCTCATCCTGAAGTTCAGGCACAGCATCCAAGCGTGGCCAGCCCTGCTACATCATCAAGATAAATGACAACTGCTTCAACATGGACTACTTGCCCACTTTCCTGGCTAGGATTGACCTGGCACAAACTGGTCTCTATGTGCAGTCCCTCTTCTCCTGGGAGAAGGTGGCATTGGCTACATCCTCTCACTGGATGTGGCTGAGATTCTGGAGGCAGGCTGCACATCTGCCCCATCCCCATGGACGATGTGGTCATCCTGGTGGAGGTGTGGGGGGGTCTGGGAAAGTCAGCAAGTGCTTTGCCAAGCACAACATGCCAAATGCAATTACTGCTACCTGATGGTGATCCATGTCCTGAGTCCCTGGAGCAGAAGGGGGATCTCTGCAACATGCTTCAAGTCCACAGCACCTGCTGTGACAGGCCCAGCTTGCTCACTGGAAGACCTACCAAGGTGGTGACTGAGAGACATGGCTGCAGGACATGCTGCCTCCCTAGCCCCAGTGTTGCCCAGCATCACCCACCCTGGTCCCTTCCCCTGCAGGCCTGCCCTCCCTGCTCTCCCCAGCCCCAGAAGCCCTGCTGCCCTCCACAGCCCAGCAGTATGTTGTCCAGGCTGGGGTCCTGCTGGCCCCAGGCACAGCTAGAACCCACTGGAGGGGAGGCAGGGGTAGACAAAGCACATCTGCCCCGTGGTGTGGGACTTGGAAGTTTCTCAGAGGTTGTAAATAGCCAAGTTTCTGTTCTGCTTACCTCGAAAGTGAGAAGGGGAACATCCCCTGGAGAGGGGGAAATAACTAGTCAATTGTCATCCCTGGTGCAAAAGCTATTTTTAATTTTATTAAAATGTCCCTTTTATTATAAACTTCCAAAATAGCCAGGGCATCTGCTACAAAGATCCGTGCCATGCCTATGTATCAAAGCCATCACCCCTGGGGCAAGGGATGGTGGCACTCATTGGGAGGCACAGTAGTTCTGAAGCGCTTCTCTGTAATCCAAGGAGGTGGAGGCATAGAGAGTGCCATCAGAGAAGGACACCCAAGGGCTATCCTCAAAAAAGGGCATCTGGGGACTGTAGTGGGTGATGAAACTGGGCTGGGTCTGTGGCTGGAGCAGGAGCTGCTGCAGGGTCTCACCCACCTGCATCAGGTTGTGGGAGAAGACGCAGAGGCTGGATGTGGTGTCACTGGCCAGGCTCTCCAGCAGCATCTGTTGCTGCTGTGATGTCTGCAGGATCTGCACCAGGAGCTGCTGGATGCTCTGCAGCAAGCCTGCCACAGCAGAGCCTGCAGTGAGAGGCGGGGGACAGTGGCAGAAAACCTTCACCATGGCTCTCAGAGCCCCTGTGAGGCTGTCAGGATGCTGCAGGGAGGACCCACCATGTAGGCTTGCACCTGATGCCTCTTCACCCACTGATGGCTGCTGGGTCATGGTAGCTGTCCTCGGAGAGCCCAGGGCTGCGGTGGCTACTGGCAGCACTTGGTTTTCTCTTCTCATGCCTGGGGACATCTTACCAGGAAAACCTGCCACAATGGTTTGGCATGGAGGGAGCAACCAGAATGCTGGAGCCACCCAAGCTCTGTGCTCAACCTGACCCCAACGGAGAGCCCCAGGAGGGCACTGTCTGCAGAAGCCCCTGCCCTCCATCTCCACAGGCAGGACAGGACAGAGCAGTCCCCTGGGGCAGGGGGACTTGCTTGAAGCTGCAGACACTTACCAGCCTTTTGCTCATTTCTTTCCTGTTTCAGGGCAGGATGAGAGCCTGGAAGAAGAGCAGACACAGCCTGTGAGCTGTAGATACCTGGGGCACACAAACACGGTGACCCGGGCATAGTACTCACCCAGGAGGGGAAAGGGAGGGATGCGGAGACTGGCATCTGCAACAAGAATGGTACCAGACCTTATGGGGCTGAGTGGGACAAGGAAAGACTTACGTGGCACATCGGGGGATGTGGATGACACTCCAGCGACATGGTCCCCACTGGCTGCTGGGAGAGAGCAAAGAGAGATGCACTGTCTGACAGGACCCGCTGACCCTGGCCAGCCCCGCAGACTGACATGCCCTAGCCACAGCTCCACAGCACCCTGCAGGGCCTCAAAGTGTTTCACAAGCTAGATACAAAAGCAGGAGTCACTCACCCACCACTGCAATACAGCCACCTCTGGGCTGTAGGGCAGCTGCGGTGTAGCAGAGCTACACAACAGATTAGGACTGGAAGTGAAGGAGAATCCCACACCCACTTGAAACTTCATGGGGAATTTAGGGAGACAGAGGGTGATCACCCAGTGTGGGATGCTGGCCAGGGTGCACATGCAAATTAGACCAAGGGAGGTATCCTCCATCCCCTCAGTGCCAAATCTCTGGGAGTGTGCACAGTGACGGGGGTGCAGGATCTGCCCCTGGGTGGGCTGCAGAGCAGGGGAGCTACAGGCACCTCTTGCCCTCACACCCAGTCCTAACTCATCTGGAGCTTCATGGTGTTACTGCGGAAGTAGGGAGCCAAGACCTGCTGAAGGATGGAGAATCACAGGCCCTGCAGTGCTACACAGCTACGAGAGCCGGATTGGGGCCACCATCCCTTAGAGACCTTGAGCTCCACAACCTGACATGGAGCAGCCAGCAGCCTTGCCAGTCCCTTGGGGTGGGTGAGAACTGGGGATCCCTCCTGTCCCATCCCAGCCAACCCCATCCTCTCACGCTCTGGGGCTGGTTTGAAGTCAAAGCCTCTTGAGACAGATGTCCCAACACCCCTGTTGACGAGCATCCCTGCTGAGGCACTTGTGATGGGCTCCCTGAGCCCTGACTCCCACCATGTTGGCATGTGCTGGGGCTGGAGCTGTGGCTGTGCAGCCCAGTGCAGACCTGTACTTACAACTCTCTGGCTCGTCCTTCACATGCTGCAGCAGCGGGGACAGCAGCACGCCCGGGGCGTCCCTGCCAACACCGTGCTCTGCAGGAGGGTGAGGGGGTGCAGAAAACAGCTTCAATAACCAGGAGACAACGGGTGCCTGCCACCCCATAAGCTCGGAGCCCAGATAAGCTCCGCTCCAGCTGCCTGAGCCCACAGGTACCTGACGGCTCTGGTGACAAGGGAGAGCGGGCAGCATGGGCTGACCTGCGCTTCTTGAGATGCTGCTTCTCCAGGTCTAGAAGAAAAGAAAGCGATCATCAGCACACCCGGGGTGGGCCGTGTAGCACCAGTGCTCCCCCAGTATCCGACGTCCAGCCACCCTGCCGAGCTCGCCCGCCCATCTCCATCACCCACCTGGCATCCTACGCTTGCCGAAAGTTGGCTGTCCGGCCGCCTTCCACATGTTCTTCATGTCTCGGTAGTGCGTGGGCAAGCGGGGCGAGTGGTGTCCCGCTCTCCGGCACGTCTCCCGCTCCAGGTGGAAAGCCTGCTTCAGCGCCTTCCACTTGGAGCGGCACTGGGCCACGCTGCGCTCGTAGCCGGCCGCGGCCAGCCCCTGGGAGATCTCCCGCCACAGACCCTCGTTGGGTCGCGATGTGGAGGCCATGAGCAGGGAGGCCTCCCCTGAGCGCCCCACCAGCTCCAGAAGGCTGCTGATCTCCTCCTGCGTCCAGGGCTGCCCGCGGGGCATGTTGCCGGGGGCGAGCGTGGGTGCCGGGGGCGAGCTCGGCACCGGCGGGGCGGTGAGGCTGGGACGGGAAGGGCTCAGCCCCGCGGCTCGACCAGCTGCACTCGACCTGCCACGCCGGGAGCTGCTCCGGGAGCCGCAGAGAAAGCCACACCAGGAACCGCGCCGGGGAGCGGCGGGAGCCGCACCGGAGATCGCGCCGGTGGCCGCGCCGAGCGTTCCTGCGCTGCTGCACCGGGAGCCGCGCCGGCAGCCACCGGGAATGAGTCGCCGGGAACTGCCGGGAAAAGTAGCCGGGAGGTGCCGGCCGGAGTGGCCGGGGGCCGTGCCGCGCATGCCTCTCCCAGACGAGCTCCTGGGAAACGTAGTCCTGGCTGCGACACAGCCCGCTTCGCCAGCACGGGGAGGGGTCGTTGTGTGCCCGCAGGCATCCCCGCCCCTGCCCGCCCTGCCTCCCTCCTNTGCCCGCCCTGCATCCCCTGCCCCCTGCCCACCCTGCATCCCCTGTCCCCCGTGCCTCCCCTGCTCCTTTGCCTCTCCTACCCGGCTGTTACATGGGCAGGGAGCCCGGGCCAGGACCATCCCTATGGGGGCTGGGTAACTGTCCCCCATCCACGAGGGCACAGCAGGGATGTCTATCACGGCAGCTATCAAGGCTCGGGGTTGGGAAGGAGCACCCCTCGCTTTCCAGGGATGAGGTGCCTCAGCAGCTCCATGCAAAAAAGGCAGCAGAAACCACATCTGAGCGAACACCCCGTGGCCCTGCTGCTTGGAGAGTGCGGAGCCCGGGGGTGCAGGCAGGGCCGTATGTTCTGCTCCCCAAGGACGTCCAGGTTCCCTGCACAGGCCTTGGGATCAGGACAGGGAAGTATCCTCGACATGGCTGCCCAGGCCAGCCCTGGTCCCATGTCTGAGCTAGCAGCCATACCCACCGCTCGCTGTCCCACAGGCGGGGGTGTGGGGTTCCCTCACCCTGGAGTGCCTGGGTGCTGGCCTTGCTGGGGCTCCCCCTTGCCCTGCTCGCTGTCAGCATCCTGACACCCCAGGATTGTGGCCCAGGTGGTGCCTCTGGGGACCCTACCAGGAAGTGACACTTTCCATTTCGTGTCACACCCGGCTGCCAAAGGGGGCTGGGAGGATGTTGCCACTTCCCCTGTGGGGCACAGAGCAAGAGGCTGCGAGGGATGGAAGAGGGGGTCACCTACGCTGATCTACACTTTCCCCCAGCTCCAGGTAATGGCATCCCTGCCCCTCGCCCCCCAGCTCTCAGTGGGTCCCCTGTCCTCCTGCAGCTCCTTGAACTCTGCAGGGCTGTTCCTCCAGCCCTGCTCCCTTCGCTCCCTGCTTTTGAGTATCCTCTCCCAAATATCTCCTCTCCAGCTGTGTTACAAACTGCTGGCTCTCAGGGTGGGGGGCAGGAGGGTGCAAGGGCAGCACATGCCCACTGCACCCCAGGGCCACAACGCACACAGCCACCCCCTGCTCTGCTCTCCCCACCCCGTGCCAGGTGCTGTCTACAGGGAAACAACTTTTAGGAGGGTCAAGGTGCTGCAAATTGACTCTCCTTCAATTTTCCTGGGCTCTTCCATTGCTTTCTGAGACCCTGCCCAGGCTTCACAAACCTTTCCTGGCTGAAGGGTCTCCACTGCTCCCACCCAGCCCTCAGGGCCCAGGTTAACACCCTCTCTCAGCTCCACAGCAGCCAGCGTGGCTGCGCTGGTGCTGGGCAGCCCTCAGCCTGGCTCTCCTGTCCCTGTTACTCCTGCTGGCACAAATCATCCTCGCTGGATTTGGCTTCCACTGTGAGTACTTGATCGAGCCTGGACCTCTTCAGCCAGGGTCTTGGGGTTGGGGTTGGTACTATGGGGCTAAAGTACCAACAGACAGAGCTTCAGCTTGCCCATGGAGCTGGGTCCTTCTGCTTAGGGTCAGTGGTGTTGCAGGTTCTGAGGCAAGCAGGAAAATTGGTGAGACAAGACCTCACCTGTCTGGCTGTGAGAGGAAGGTGGGGAGACAGCGTGGGCTCAGGGACAGTGCCGGGGCATCCCACTCCATCACATGGCAACTAAATGAAAACAGGAGGGGGAGTGGTGATACTGAAACTGAAAGGCAGAAGTACTTTCCCCGAAAGCCTGTTGTGTGGTGGGTCCCCAAGCACAGCAAAAGCCACAAGGGCCTTTGATGGGCTTGGCTGGTAGATGCCCTCAGCTTTGGCTGTTCTGTGAGAAAGGGTACTGGATGTTGTGGGGAGCAGGAGACCAGGGTTGGCGGGGACACTCCTGTGCTCTTCTTCTGTAGATTTAAGACAACAGGCGAGCTGCATCCATGATTCCTGGAGCATGAAGGAGAACTCCAGCTATGGGCGACAGATGCTGCGAGGTAATAGAGCCCATCAGGCTCCTGGGTGAGCTTTGGAGAGGGCATGGCTTCTTTCAAGGGGCAGGATCTGTCCCTACTCCAGAACATGTACCCTCCCAGTCTTCCTTCACCCTTGCTGCCTGCCTGTCCCCTGGCTCATGGCATGGAGAGCTACTCCACTGCTGCTGAACAGGCTGCACTGCTGAGACCCTTCGGAAGGGATGACCCCATCATGGCTCAGCAGTGCCTGGGCATGCCACCAGCATCAGCCTCATGGCTGCCACGAGCATCTGTGGGCCAGATGACATTGGGCACTCTCTTTCAACCAGTCTCTGGTGAAGCTGAAATCTTGACTGTGTTCCCAGTGCTTTGCAAATGATGTTTGTATCACACTCTTAAACCTGGAGCTCCCTCCCTGAGCCACCTGCCTGATGCCAGGACCTTCATGTAACCAACCCATCTTTGTTGGGGCTTGTGCTGGAGAGCTGGGACTGGGATGTGGGAGATGGGCTCCAGAGTAAGGGCAAGTGGAGGGTCCTCCCTGTGGGGCAGCCACCAAAACTGGATTGGTTGGTAACCTGGCTGCCCCTTGTCACCCTCCTGTCTCTTGGGCTGCTGGCTGCCCTATTCCAGCTGCTTCTGCAGGCTGAGTTTCTGGTGTGCAGGGCAATGCCAGTTCTGCCCAGCTGGATGGCTCTGGAATGCAGGGCAGCGCTACTACTTCTCCTCTGCCAAAAAGACCTGGGAGCAGAGCAGAGAGGACTGCTGCTCCAGAGGGGCACAGCTGGTGACCATCCGAGCCAACACCACCCTGGTGAGTGCACCCAACCTGGCCTGTCCTACACCCCTTGGGCTGTGTTGGTGACCACCTCAAGGTCCCTCAGCAGTCACCTAGCCATCACCAGTGCTGTCTCAGCTTTCTGGTTCTGGCCCACATGCCCAAAGTCTAGCCAAGCCTCCAGATAGGGAGCTGGTGATGCTATGCCCATGCTGTATGGCCTCCCATCATGCATCATGTGGCTGGGGCTGGGTGTCCCCCCCCGAGAGCTCACACAAGTCCTTTCCTGCACTAGGCTTTCCTGATGCGCACAGCCAACATGGAGGTCTTCCACGTGGGGCTGAGGCGGGATGGCTCCAGGTCTGACTGGAAGTGGCTGGATGGCACTGCACTGAAGGGGTGAGGCTGTCAGCTTGTCCCCAGACAGGACTGGGGACAGTCCAGCATCAGGGCTTGGGAAGATGACAGCGGGACAGACCTGCAGGGATGTGCTTCACATTTTTGCCAGCTCTTGTCTTCCCAGGGCTGCACTGGGACATTTCAGGGAAGGGAAGATTGCCTGTCCATTTTGCCCACACCTTGCCTGGGCAAAGGGCTGGAGGAGTCCCCCAAAAACAGGTTCCCAGGCTTTGCCTCCTGCCAGGAGGCATCTTGGGGTGCTGCACGCATGATGGGGCTGGTGGCTGCATGCCAAACAAGCAGGAGTAGGGTGTGTGTGGGGGTTCAGAGCACGTGTCCTAATTGGGAGGAGGATGGCAGGGCACAGTGCTCCATGGGGAGAGTGAGCTTTGCCCCAACAGCAACTCTGTGCAGCCTGGAGGAACCCCTGATGGGACCACCCCAGTCTTTCCTGCCCATCCTATCTCAGTGTGCTCTCTCCTTGCAGGTTATTCCCAATCCAGCGCTCCACCACCTCCTTCCTGGCCTGTGGCAGGGTGTCAGGCTCAGGGCTTTCAGGTGGTCAGTGCAGGGAAGCCCACGCCTGGGTTTGTGAGCAGAGTGCAGCCACCCTGCAATGGCTTGGGTCCTTGCCCCCCTCTTTCCTCTGGAGAAACACCACCTACATCTGTATGGGGCCCTGATGACTGTGGAGACCTCCAGCCAGTTCCACCATCCTGTTCCCTGTCTGCATCCAGCACATGGGCATCCCTGGGTGCTGCTGCATCCTCACTCAGGCCTCTTTACCCCCCTGGATCTCTGAACTTTGCCAATAAACTCTTTCATTTGGATGCTGTGGCTGGTTCTGGGGGATGAGGGTAGTGGGATGGGGGTGCATCCTCCAGCCCACCGCCTTGGTAGAATCGCTGCCCAGTGCGAAATGGAAGCTGCTCTGGCACTGAAGAAGTGGCTGGAAGCCAGCATTGACTCAAGTGTCCTCATGGCCTGGTGGAAGCATGGCCTGTGCAGACTGGAGGAGGTCCCCCCAGGGCTCTGGGCTTTCTGATTGTGATGGCTGCTTGGGGTTTATGCTTCTTGGGAAAGGCAGCTGAAAGGTGACTTTGCCTCCCTGGTCCCATAGAGGATGTGGGCTGGGCAGCAGCTCATCTCCTGGTGCCAGCCCAGTTTGAAGATATCACAGCAAATGCCCTCACTTGCTTTGGGGCTGAGTGATCTGCAAGAACCTCAAAGGCCTGCTTGGGCTTGGCTTGGAGGAGTTTGGTCCAGAGGACTGTTATAGTTTTGATATAGACTACCTGGGTTGTGCCAGCAATGTGTAACTGCCATGGACAACCTCGGGAGTCCCTCCTGGCACATGTGGAGGACCAAGCCACTGCATCCTGTCTCCCAGACCAGGGCTGGGAAGTGAAAGGTGATGTATGTGGGCAGCAGGGCCCTGCTGCAGCTGGTACATGTGGGCTCCCAGGGCTCTTCACAGCCTGTGAAGGTGGATACAGAGCATGCTGCCCCGGATGGAGCTTCTTTGTTTGTCCCACTCACCAAAGTTAGAACAGCATTGGAAATAAAACCACTTTTTGCAAATAAAGCAACTACTTCTGCTTTTCTGTGCATGAAGAAGAGGCCCAAACCCACGTGGTCTTGACCACAGCCTGCCACCTGACTGCAGCAGAGCAGGACAAGCCTGAGTCTTCACACCACTGCTGCCAGGAGGAGCGGCCGCTCACATGGCCCAGAGCGTGGTCTAC
>VYZX01025575.1:4303-26206 GCA_013401335.1 Brachypteracias leptosomus | reverse complement strand
GGGATAGGTCATGCATATGTATGACGAAGTGTGGAATTTCATGAATAAGTAACAATTGATTGTATAAATGTAAAGCGAGCTGCCGCGCCCAGCACGCGCACATCTTTGGAGGGATACCCCCTGTGCACCCAGTGCTGAATAAACATACCTACTTTACAATCTTACAGATTGTGGAGTTCGATTTCTGCACATCAACATAAAGACTTCTTCTTTGGTTGTTAAAGAATTTAGGGCATGGATGATTGTCAGTAGGAGTCCATGGATATAATGCCATTGACTTCAATTGGATTAGTATCAGTTTCTTATGAAATAACTGTGGCAAATCACTGTGTAGGAACTGCTGCTGAAATGTGTAATTCATAGAAATATCAGACTAAAAGGAATAAAGATCAAGGCCACAAGCTAATTGAGAAATACATTAATTTTAACATATTCACAAAATGTTTGACACATGTAATGTTAATAAAAAGACAATGTTAATTAGGAGCTTAGCTGTGCCGAATCAGGACTTGGCAAATTTCTCTCTTATGCAGATCTGCTGTCACACAAAAAATGCAGTCTGTTACTGCATTTGAGGTAGGAGTTCACATAAAAATATAGTTCACATATAATTGAGTTTAAAAAACATTTAAAATTTCTCCTGTAATTTTGAAACATTATTGGGAGAAGACAAAAACTCGTCTAGATCTTGTTATAGAAGAAGGAAAGAAGACTTATCTGGAGCTTTCTTTAGCAGTATATGAACTATATAATTAAGTGAAAGCAGATATCAATTTCCTTTCCCCTTGTTTCTTGGCAGACAGGTATCTTCTGAAGTGATGGTGTCATTACACAGAAGAATATATGTCATAATTCAAACCATTTTACTTTAATGCACATTTTGAAATATATTTGCATTTTTAATATATTTTCATATATTCTTTATGCAGCTTCATTGCTGTTTTGAAAGTCATAATGAAGACAATGATCATTCTTCCTTCACTCCTTTCCTGTGTGGCCACAGAGAAAAAATGTGTTTTTCAGCCAACCCTTTCTATGTTCTCAATGTAAAAAGGAACTACCGTATTGTTAGTATTTCATCTCCATGAAGAATCAGGTGGAACAAGGCCTCTGAGGAGAGGACTTTCCCTCAGTTTCACAGAACCAATGCCCTCCATTCTACAATATTTTCACTGGCTCAGAGTAAATAGTGTTTGTATGCTGAAGCATCATTTCAGTTAAAATCCTTCTCTCCTTGTAGTCTGCTAAATCAATATAGAAATTTTCAAGAGTTTCTTGGTAAAGCTCCTGCTTGAAAATACCCACACCTTTCAGAAGGATTTGTTTCCTCCAATGTCTCAAAGTGCTGCTGTGCTTGCTGAACTTTTGCAATGGCCCCCAGTATCGGCTGCCCATGTGACAAGATTTCACTGATTGCACAGACATTAATGAACCTTGCACAACGTTTCCCTCTTTCAGTTTTAAGCAGGACCTTTCAGGCACAAGTACTGGGCCAGGAGTAGTACGATTTAGTAACAAGGTAAGCAGCAAGCTGTGCCTGTGATTATTTCATGTGTGCAGTTCAATGTTGTTTTAGAACAACAAAAAAAGGGGAATAAGGGACAGGTTTGGTTTGCTTTTAGGGTTATGGCCAAACTTTGTTAAGAGGTCAGGTTTCTTCAGGCTAAGTTCTATATTAAAAACAAGGTTTAATCAATAATACAGCTCTGCACAGGTCTCATTGATTGATTCAGCCTTTCATGTACTCATGAGATGGAGGAACAAAATAAAAAATGTTTCCTGGAATAAGCAGTGGATGATCCTTTAATGTAACTGTCTGTTCTTTCTCCTAGGGGCTAAAGCCCCAGGATGCTTATTCTTAGCATGGTTTATTATTCTACTGCGCACTATCTCATAAGATAGGCTCGCACTTCCCCACATCATCTAGTGATCATTCACTTCATCTGTTCCAAACTCAAATGCTCTATATTGAACAGGAGAAATCTGAATGCCACCTTCTGTTTTCAAGTGAGTTTTCCTCTGGGTCAGGGATAAAGTTAAATTCATTTTAGCTAGTCTACATTAAAAATGTCTACTATATGAATCAGTATATCTGCTTAGTTGGTAAGAGAGTAATGTTTAAACAAAAAAATCTTTGTCCAGTGTAGACCATTGCCAAAACACTAGTCATAGTAATGAGAAAGCATGCTCAGAAACAGCCCAAATCAGAAAGAAGTTAACAGCGAAAATGGTGTTGTATGTCACGAAGCAAAACTGGGACTAATTTTACTCCTGTTATCCTGGATTTCTGTCTTGGATGTGTAGAACTCTGTCTTAGGAAGAGGAGGTACGGCTTCTGCATTTTGTTCAGCCTAACTAGAGAAATACCTGATCTTTTTTTCCTAAAATGCCGTTTGTGCCTGCACTTGGCCTTGTTTGCACAGTAGATAAGGTCTCTGATTTGCCAGTGCTTCTCTGACAATGAGGAAAATGCAATTCCCATGTGCCGACAGATAGTTGTTTATTTGCACCGCCTACACCAAAACAAATTGTGGTTGCTTGTAGTAGGTTGGCGTAGAGCCTTTGGCAGCCACAGATTCCTCCTAAAACGGTTACTAATATCCTTTATAGTACTTATTTAAATAACACTTTAAATGTCTTCATGGGGGTGAGAAAATAAGAGTTTTTCTCAGGGAGACAGGCTTCTTGCCTAAACATTTGCTTAGTTATCACTGCATACCTAATATCTCTTGTTAGTTGACAAAGTTGCATTGGTGTACATGTCAGGAATACTCTGCTACAGCAGAACTTTGATTGGTAGTCATAAGGTTCAAAGGTCTGATCAAGGATGAAAGTTACTTAGTGTGTTAAGCCCATGGATGCTTTTTGACATTTTATTCCTGGCTATTCATAGAACTTGCATGCATTTTTTTCATATGCCAAAGTTATTCTTTAATAATTTTCTTCTGCATGATACTTTTTTGCAATCTCAAATGTCAGCTACAGATCATCAGAATAATTTATACATTGAATTTTAATGTCTAACTCTTCCTTCTCCTTCTATTTATGATCTACTATCATCAGCACAGAGCCTACACATACAAGGTATAAAAATCCTACTTTTTAATCAGTTTGTGTTTATATTCGTGTCTGATAACATTAAGAAACTCTACATGAATTTAAAAATACACTTTACATAATCACTAAATATATTCAGTTGTTTCTGGGACATTGTTAAACCTTTACTTTTTAGAATCAAATACTATATCCCCAAAACAGTATAGAGAGGTTGATTATTTCAAATGAAGATATAAACAAGCTTGTGTGCTTGTGTATACATATATATACACACATACATACTTCCTCTTGTCAGTGTATTCAGAAATCTTTCAGTTTCTCCTAACTGTGCAAATTTACTTGGTGGACTGCAATTTTCTTTGTTGGTTGCTAGATACTTCTTTTAAAAAAATATTTCAGTCAATCTCACATATTTTTCATAAATTAGATGAAGAGAAAATAACTCTTTATAAAAAGGAAATGACAGCTAAAAATAGGTTCGAGATAATTTGCTAAGCTTTAACATTTTCATATTTTCATGAAGACATATGAAATTTCAGAAGGTGTTAGTTTGCCATATTCATTAAAATATCCGCACCAATATGGCCAAATTATGTTTACTAAAACCAGAGCTTTGCATGCATGTCAGAGCAGACGAAAGCTCTGAGGACTCTTCCTTTGCTGATAACACTCCATCTCTCCAGTGCTTGCAGCCCTGGCCACCTTGTGTGCTCTCAACCCACCGAGCAGCACAGCCAGCAACGTCTTATAACTCCTGGGTCTGACTAGATGGCACATATGCCATCCCCATGGAGTAAATCAAACTTTTCTTGTAATTGCAGTCCCCAGCTGCTCTTGAGTATGTCTTACATGCTTTCAGCAACACCCATGCTGGTAATCAAGCTGAGTGGATTTGAAGATGGCATGTCTGATTTGAATGTAAAATGGCCCAGAGCCAGATCAAGGACAAAGGAGGACTATTTTGGAATAACATTGATGATGCCTGAACAAAGGGGCAAGCGGGAGGGGGAAGAAACAGTGACTGGTTTGGCAAGCAAGTCTGGCAACTTTTGCTCAGGTTGTAGGAGTGGCAGACAAGGAAGCGGAGCTTCTTGTGTGTTAGAGGAGCTTGGGATGTGGTAAGCAGTGACACCCTGGTAATGACAAAAACTGTGAGCCAGTGACATGTGATGGGAACACACATATTGAACATGACAGGGAGAGGCAACTTTAACTTGGTAAGTAATGCGACATACTGTGATGGGAGTTAGGGAAGGAAAAGAAAAAAAAAGGGAGAAGGAGCCAGAGTAGAAGGAATGAGGCTCGCATTTTACAAGAGCCAAGAATGGGAAGTGGGGACATGCAGCCTTCCCCTTACTCTGCTCTTAGCAGCTTCTGTGGCTTATCAACGTGGCAGCTGCCCTGGCATCCCTATGGGAAGAGGACAAAGTATTTTAGCCAGGCAGTCTTAATGCTGCTCAATGCTGCGGCTTTGAAGTGCGTTTTTTTCTTCCTTCTTTTGTTTATTTTTCAAACTCCAGCTTGGAGTGCTTGGGTTTAATATTTTTAATATCACATTGTGAAGAATAGAAAGTCAAAATCAGTCCAAGAAAGAGGTGAATATATTGAGTAGAAAACAATGTTAAGTATTTAATGTAATAACTTTGATCTATCTGGGTAGTAGCAAAAGCTAGCTGGTCAATGCATAGTAATTATTTTCCTGTTTGTGTTAGCATAGCCTTGTATTCTCACAGTTGTAATTAATGTCACTGTTGAGGTGGAATGGTGAGGAGGCTGTGCCAGCCAATTAAAATGGCAATATGACTTCAGGATCTGTTTGTGATTGTATTGATTTCTTTAATGGAAAGCTTCTCTGTGACCTTTGCAAAACACATACTGTACTTTTTATCCTTTTGTAGATTTATCTTATAAAACATTATTTTAAGTTGTCACACAGTAGACCTGTAGAATTTTATAAATTGCCTAGAAGATCACTAATGTGATTTTGTGATAAACAGCATTAAAACACTGCTGGCAGATCATGAAAAATGCCTCTGAAAGTCTCCTGGGAATCTCCCATGGCAGAATGAAAATTGCAGTGGAGGGATTAGAATAAGAAGATGTCTTTTATTAAGACACAAATATTTGTTGTGGTGGAAAACTTGTTTTAAAAATGTAACATAGCTATCAAAAAAAATTCATAATGTGAACAATTTGTAGTTCATAAGATATAAAAATGTGAGGGAAAAAAGGTCTTTCTGAGATCTGGAAGAAAACAAGTGCTACAGCTGACCCTGTTAAATCATAAAACATTGGGCATGGACTTCATTCCACAGATATTCAGATGTGAGAGATAAACCTAAAGCAAAATCCCAAACTCTAGTCCAGCTCCTCTCAAGCTTTACAAAGCTGAACCTTCAGATAGAAACCAATGAATAAGACATAATGGGTTTGAATTTTCTGCAGGGAGAATACTTGGGGAAGGGATTGTGTGAATGGATTTTAATTGTGATGAAAAAAGCCAAATCTCATAAGGACATGAAATTAATGTTCTGTCAACTGTACTGAATTATAAAAGATTCCTTGGCACTTAAAAATAATGTGAAAATGTTAAATCATACTGGACAATTGTGATGATGTTTTAGAAATGATGTTTGATTCAGCCTGTTTCAACAGATAGTTTCCAAATAGGTCTGTGTTAGCCTCCATGTGACATGCCAAAATACTTGTACAGGGTCAGTGTTATGCTGAACCTTATCAGCTTATTAGAATGAGGAGCAAGCAAAAATGGGCATTGATCCCACTGTTCATTGTTAGGGACAAGGACTGGATTATATAAAGTCTTTCAATTTCTTCAGTATGTTTAGAATGCATATCTTTATAATCCTTTCACAATTTACTCAAAATCTGTATTGCTGTTGTTTGGAACTCTGTTTATATGTGTTGTGTAGCATGTAATTTATAACTGAGGTCAGCAGTTTTGTTGTGGTATGCACTGGCCATTGAGACTCTTACTACTGACCCTGAAAGGCAAAAGGAAGCCAGAAATGGTGCTGACCTCTGTGAATAGCCATAAAAGAGGGGTAAATGCAGATGCAATGCTTATTGACTGACTTAAGGCAGCTCTGCCCCTTTTGCAGAAAATAAGAGGAATGTGCACTAATTCCTTAAGTCTTTCTTAACAGGTGATGTGCTTTGCCTTATACTACCAATATGGTACCTAGGTCTCAGCCTCTGGACTACCCACACTGCTGTGCAGGTCCTTTGATCGTGTGATTCTCAATCAGATTCTGGATGCTCCTCAAGACCAAACTGAAGTTGCATCTTCAGAGCTCCCTTAGCAGCTGTTTCTTGAAGTGATTTTTCTAGTACATAAACACTGAGTCTCTCCTTCCCGTCTTGGATCATGATCAGTCACCCCATCCTGAATGGCGAATGGATAATATAAACCCAAAGCCAAATTCTTCTGTTCAAAGGCTATGGATTTATACAGGCTTTATATTACTCATTCACTATGATATTTGCTAATTTGAAATCTAAGCTCTCTTAACCAGCACAGCATGCTTAGTCTTTCCTTTTTATTTTTAACTTTGTATTGCCTTGTTTCCCTGATTATCTTCCTATCATCAAATTTCTTTATGTGAAATACATTGATATTGTATCAATTAGAGCTAGACCTTCCAGTTCACCACCTTATTGATTTTTCTTATGATTTGAGCATTTGTTTTATGCTGGAAGAGTTCCACCTGCATGCAGGGGAATAAATTAATACCTCACTGGGCAGTATCTACTGTGAGATGTGTTCACCCTGGTGTTTCTGCTGCAGATACATGTTGCATGCTGAGTGGATGGTGATACAAACTGTAAAGTAGCTAGTTGTAATTTGGAAAGGTACTCTGTGCATTGCTATACAACCAGTTGGAGTGACTGTGGAAGACTGATGTCAGCAGAGGTAGCTCTTCTTCTGCAGGGCAGTTTTCTATCATGTCCGTGTTTCACAGACACAATACACATTTTCATGTACATTTCCTTTGCAGTAAGGGTGACAAAAACCTGATCAGAAGGCCTAAGCTTAGTCTTGTTTTCCACAGTGAGTGTTTTTTGGGGAGACCTCATCAGAGACAACCACTTCCTATACTTTTCTCTTCCCATACCAGGCGGAGGCAGATGAAGCAGCTGTGGTAGATGTCAGACTGCTTTATCCACCTTTCTCCAAAATGGTACTATACCTATTTGGTTCAGCATGACACTTTGGAAGCACATTTTCTATGTGCAGTGAATGCCTGAAGGTACACTCTTTGAGCTTTATAAATCTCAACTGACATTGTCATCATGCAGCCTGCAGTGGCCCACAGAGGCCACTATGCTTCTGGCCTAACTCCTAGCAGATAGAGCTGGAAGTATACTGGTCTACTCTGGTCTTGCTGTAAGATCCTAGGGGCCTCCATTGGTGCCCTGTGAAAGGTCAATTTAATTTGATTCTTGGCACTCTAGTCTATCATTTAAAACAATAAGCATGCTGCTGCGCATCAGCAGAAGTGGTATTATAGCTTTATCAATGTATATTTCACTTACTGGTGCAGGAAGATGTGTGTGGATATACAGGAATGTAGGCATTATTTGGATAGTGTTGGAGAGTTGTTCAGCATGGCAGGCACCACCTCTCCATAAACAAATTGTTCTGTGGGATTTTTCACAGAAGGGACTGTGAGGAGTGTGAACAATGATAAGACCTGAGCCTGGGAGCAAAGAGTAAAACTGAATTAAGTTGATACGGTAGGCACACCAAAATTTTGAAAAATTTCAGAAATACTTGTTCAGTCCAATGTAAATAAATTCCTTTAAATTGAATATTTTGCTGGGCTACATACTTTGCATTTTATTTAGCTGTAAGTCTAAAGTTTTGCTGAGAGGTTCAAGATTTCCTGGATGGATGATAACTCATCTGATTTATATACAGCTGTGCTAAAATTCTGGGGTTTGCAACCATCATCAGTGCCAATCTTGGATCTGATGTCTCTGCCCTGTTAAAAGCAGTATTAGTGAGTTCTTTCAAAGCCCTCAGATCCACCACTGAAGACTTTCTGCTTTTACTGCTTTCCACCTACAGATTGGTTCCAACTGATTAAACACCTAGGAACCATGCAGTGGCAACAGACAGGAGTTCCCCAGACTTGCTTTGAATCCACATGGAAAGCCAGGGGAAACCTAATGAGCTGCATATTATTCTTTAGCAGCTCTCCACCTGTTTGTATGCTTTCTCTATAGTTCTTTCTACATCAGTGGTCATTAATGATGGACAGTTTACAGCAGGAATAAAGCACTCTAGAGTATCCTGAGCCAACAACTGGTGCATTTCCTGCAGCAGATGTGGTCTTTGACTTGGTGACTCATCATTTCCAGATGCACACACCAATGCTCAGCTCACCAGATCTGTTTGAGGCTATTCAAAAGAATGTCTAGGTCCACACTACTGTTTTCTTGTATATACTACTCCTCATTGAAATTTTATAGTAAATTTCTGTAATTACTGAAGCCCAAGTTGGCCAGTCACCAGTCTGGTGAAACACTCTGTCAGTCAAGTAGAACTCCAGTAAACTATCAACTTCTGTTTTGAATATTCCTATATGAAAACAGATCTTCTCTGTAATATTCACAGGATTGTCGGAGAGCAAAATATTTCCATTTCCCCAGCAAGCAGCTTGTCCTCATGTAATGACAGTTTTCCATCTGCAAGAACTGCCTTTTTGATACCACAAAACATCTGAGGTGAAAATGTAACTGACTTGCTTTTCTGCCAAACGTAAAATTATTTTACCTGTAGCATATTCTCCAACTTTGCTAAAAGTTACATGCTTATGATTTTATCAGAACAGAAGAATAGCTGTAGTGTATCTCTTGGCAAATTAATCTATTCTATTGTGAATCAAGGCAGCAGTTTTACTTGGGAGTTCAGATTTCATATTCACTGAAGAAAGCTGTGGTGTGTCAAATTATGTCTTGTCAGTACCCCAATTTGAGCTTCTGAATCACAGGTATATGCCTGATTGAAAAGCAGACCCATTTCTGGAAATAAAGGGAACTGCAAAATGCATTTCATCTCCTTTTTAAGTCAAGGTATTTTTGTTTAGATATATAAATATAGCTTTAAGTGCCTGACTTTATGCAGTCATTTTGAAAATATTTTGACCTGTAGTATCATATATTAATTAAAAATATTCTAATTAAAGAGAGAGAGATTTCCAGAGGAGGGAAGGGTTACATGCGAGCAAGAGAAAAAAAAAAAGTTTCTTTAGAGATAAAATAAATCTACATTGTAACATCTTGGCCAGCATCATCTTCTGACAGACTCTGAGGCTAATCTCAAGTATAATTATTTATTTTAAAATAATACAGTTTCATAATGCAATTAAATTGACTTCTAACAGTGGCTTATTTTTTTCTACACACTGTCATTGTGCTTATAATGGAAGATATTTAATAAAAAGCATTACTTGCCCTCACCTTGCCAGCATCCCAAAGGATCTGACAAATTGTATAATGACTTTATATGTTGCAACAGAATTCTAAATCCTAAGGAAGTGATCCATTGTGTCTGTGCTAACTTTGGATAGCAAGGGGACTCACAGACTGGAGTACAAGCCCCAGAAAACTGCAAGCTCCTCCCTACTATGTGACCTAAACCAATGGCACTGCTAGAGAGTTTTCCTTCCCAACAGCTTGCAGTTTTTGGAATATGTTAATGTTGAGCATAGCTTCTTCCTTACTGTGTGTCCTGTCTATGCAAAAATCCTTCTGCCATGGTTCCTTTATGCCAAACAACTCTGCCTTTTTCTCCTGCTATCCATGACAGGATCTCAACTGCTTCTGCTTAGTTATGTTATTCCTCAGGAAGGTTATTCCCCCTTGGAAGGCAAAGAGCAATGGCTTTATCCTGTCTGCTGCTGCAGTCCTATCTGTGCACTTCTTAAGCATACTGAGTCCAATGGTGTTTATGATGGAGAAGATGAGAAGCACATTTTGTAGTCCTACCTTTTTGGGTAGTACCCAACCTCCTTCATGATTATAGAGGCATTGATAGGAGGAACAGACTTCGAAGAATATTTTACCATACTGCTGGAAGTATGGAGATTCCTTTAATGAAGTTTTATGCAGTGTGAAATACAACGTGAGAAAACGATGAATACAGGATGCCTAAGTATTCACCACAGTTGCTTCCTAGGAGAAAAATGTTTGTTCCAGTGAAATCAGTATCAATAGCAGTGTCTCTGTTGATTTTTGCAGAGCTGAGAAAAATTTCAACTAGAAATAATAAGCCTTGACTGCCTGTTTTGCTGGTTCTATTTGCATTTCATAATTTAATAGAGTATCAGCTACAGCACATTAGAAAAGCCAATCTATATTCTGACCAGCTACTGACTCTGCAATTTGTCAGCTCTTTAAGTCAACACAGTTTTAAAATATTTTTAATCACAACAACATGAAAAACAGCATAGATTATTACTCCACTAGGAAATTAATGTAAGAATGTATAAAAGTGAGAGCCAGTTAAAAAAAAAAAATCTCCTGCCGAAAGAGACTCTCTTTAACAATATGCAATAAAGCTTAACACTTGACAGTCTAAAAATTGACAGTTATAATCTTAAAATAATACAGTAAGAGCTGTCCAAATATAGTCTATCAACAACTGTTTGATATCAAGAGCCCTAGAAAAAGCATTGCAATATCTCAAGTTATAACAGGCATTCAGAATTTCAAGACAAATCACCATGATAGCATTTACATGACAAATATGTAGAACAATGTTAAATCATGGCTTGACTTCTTTTGAACCAACTGTTTCCAGGATTAAAATATTTAGAAGATGACATTGTTTCACAACAAATTAATTTAAAGAGATATATTCCACATCTCGATGTGTATTATGTTCATAAATCATCTTGAAAGTATTTTGAGTGCCACATTGAATATATGCAGAGAGGCATTATATTTTCTGTGTGGAAGAATTATTAGGCTGCAGCTCCAGATTGGGGCTGTGAATTTTTTGATCCTGACAGTAAATCATTTCAACAGAGATGGAATACAAAATGTTTCAAGTCAAACCTTTAGGGAAATATATAGGCACTGTCATCATATCCTTAAATATTCTAGAAAAAAACAGGAAAATTAATAAATTAAAAGATTAATCATAAAAGGGAGAGCAATCTCAATCTAGAATTCCTGCTGGAAATAAAATCGCTAAGGTGCTACTACCAAATTACAAAGTTTACAAGGAATATGAGCAGACAACGTGCGCTTCCAGCCTAGAAGCTAATGGCATCCTGGGCTGCATCCCCAGCAGAGTGGACAGCAGGACGAGGGAGGGGATCCTGTCCCTCTGCTCCGCTCTGGGGAGACCCCCCTGCAGTGCTGGGCCCAGCTCTGGTGTACTCAGCACAGAACAGACATGGGCCTGTTGGAGTGGGGCCAGAGGAGGTCACGGCAATGATGTGAGGGCTGGGAGCACCTCTCCTATGAAGAAAGGCTGAGAGTGTTGGAGTTGTTCAGCCTGGAGAAGAGAAGGCTCCAGCGAGATTAATAAGCTTCTGCAGTTTAAAATAAAATTTTAGTCTGTAACAAGGGTGTCATCAAAGTGGCACTTGTTGACTATCACAAAGTTCTACTCTGTAAACCTATAATACTTAGGTAGCAACAGAAATTTTATGCATTTATCACAGTTACATTCCAGTCAGTTCTTAACAATAAAAATTATTCAGAAGTTTTTACAATGTGTAGTTCCAAATACATGTAGCCAATATATTGAGTAGCTTTCCAGCAATACTCGGTCAGTCTTGCAAGTGCATTGTAGAGACATTCTAATTTGTAAATCCCCCTTAAAGTGTCAACGCTGCAGCTGTACAGTGAAAGTCCACTTTCTCAGTCTGTTTTCATTTCAGGCTAAATGACAAACCCACCCTTTATCTTCCTCCCTCTGGAAGCAGAAAAAAATTGGTTTAAGTATTCATAAATGCACACCCATCTGAGTAACAATCCTCAGCCTCTAGGGAGAGCTCTGGACAAAGTTACTGTTTGGAACCATGGATTGTGTTCACAGAGTGATGGCATCTTTTGGAACTCTAAATCCTGTTGCTTTCTCCTTTTTATCCATATGTGCACATATCCTTAATTTCTTCAGCCATAGTTTACATCAGTACAGACCTTCTTTACTTGCATATAATATCTGAAAATTACTATTTTTGCTTTCTTTTTACTATTCTACAATTTTCAGGGTAAAGTATCAAGGATCAGAGTCATTGAGAACTTTCATTTTCAATCCTTTAACTGCAAGTGGTAGATTAGAAATAATGAGAACTACATGCTGCTACATCTAAACTCAGACATCACTGCAAGCAGCCTTTGCTCCTCTCTAGTCACCACAAACATAATGTCAGTTGTATCATGCCTAGCAAAAATCAATTTGATCTTCATAATCTTCTGTTCATCAGAGGTATCTTGTCAGTGTGAATGACCTGAGAATTCAAGTCTGTTATAGGTATGTAATTTTCTTACAGTCATTTTAAATAAATCAATGACATATTAGGTCTAGGATATCAATTTTTTTGATCATCAGCACAGGATCATTTGTTTCACTCCACCTCACTTTTATGGNTTATTAAAACTGCTTTTTATCATAACCCATGGGTTTTTCTTTTCCATCTTATTCTCTCCCCGCTTGCCTTGCTGGTGGAGGTTTGGGGGGGGAGTGATAGAGGGACTAGGGGTGGGCACCTGGCACCCAGCCAAGGTAAACCCACCACAGGCATAAACCACAAAGTCAAAGAAATATTTAGTATTGCCTCTCCAAGACTTTTCAGTTCAAAAATGGTATTCACTTTTCTGCCTTTCTTTCTATAAGACCACACACACACCCTGCCCCTTGTAACATCTTAAAAGCCTTTTTGTTATAACTAAATAAAAGCCAAACTGGAACTGAATGCTTACTCCCAAACTGTTGAAAAAATATCCCAGAAAATTACTGTTAGAAATACCTCCTACATTATATTTCTGACAGTCACAGTTTCCACTTTCGTTTGTAGCCAAAGGACTTTAGCATTCATGTAAACCATTGCTGTCACTACCAACCATATCACTGGAAGGATATATATCCTTGAAAGGATCCTTTCACAGGTAGCTTAGTTTTGTGCTTACTTTTCCTAGTATCTCAATACCGGATTTCTTTGATGCAGTTCTTTCTTTTCTTAGAACATTTTAATCAAATATATTTCCAGTATATCCTTACCAAAGTTTTTGGACTTTGCCTTGATAAATCTGTTCTGGATCTGTTCTCCTGGGAATCAATTCATTTCTCCCCTGTAAATAACAACTACATTAATCTCTCATGTCTTGGGGATTCATGTTTATTTTTTTCAACTTTTTCTGAGTGTCCACATCTTATGTTCCATCTCCTCAAAAGCATGTTATTTTCTGATGATAGGTACTCTCTCTGCCAAGACATTTGCCCCATGGTTCTGGTACTAATGAGTCCCTTCCGGTACCTTCCCTTTGAAGCTTCTTCATTCCTGTTTTTCTTAGCTTTGTGTGTCTTTCCATAACTACTTTTATGGCTATCTCTGAATGAGAGGACAAAATACTCCTCAGTTCTTTCTCCTCTATTAGCTCATCATTTTGTCCTTATGTGCACATGCGTATTCTGGCTTGGACTGTGTGATTTTTCTCAACTTGGTAATGTTCTCTATTTGAGGGTGATGAATCCAAACTTCAATTCAAGATTAATCTAGAGTCCATATATCTTCCAGTGTAGCCTGTATAATCCACAGTTCATGATCTGGTAGAGGAGATTGTGAGAAGAAAAAAGCATAGTGAAGCCAAAGATGAAGCCTGCTGCTTTCATATACTTTTGCTAGAACCAAGCTTGCTGGCTGAGCTCAATGAGACCAAAGTTTTACTGACTTCCACTAGTCAGAACATCATTTAATTTGAATGAAGCCAGGAGAATCTGATTTTCATCCAGAAGGTGTGATATCGCATTCATGCCATTACTAGGTTGTTCATGCTAGTTTACATTTCTTATGGTAACTACTGCATTTGACTAACAGCTTCTAGGCATGACATACTGCCTTACTGACTGATAGTAAGATAGGGATGGTAGTATTGCTAATCACTGAAGGAAATTATTGAAATCAAATTAATATATTAGAGTTAATGAGTGTATCTAACTGCTTGGAAGAGTGTTGGGTTTTGCTTGCTTATTTATTTTCTGTGTTAGAATTAATGTAGACAAATGCTCATTTTAGCAACATTTCTAAGTTCATTATCATGTAATCAGTCAAAGAAACTGATTTTAAAAGTTTAGTCTTAAAGAGCTGCATTGAAGATAATTAGCTATGTAGGGTTACAGCAATTGCTGCTTAGTGGTAATGATTGATTGCAGAAGTGGTAGGAGTTTTCAGCAACAGTTTCAAAATGTTTAGGTAGTTATTGTGCAGGCCTATCAGTGGCCTAAGTGATGTATAAAAGGTTATCAGATAACTTTTACGGTCTCATTCCCATGTTGATTAAAATGGAGCATTTTTGCAGATACTAGAGAAATATTTCAGTTGCTGTTTTTCTTGTAGTTAGTAGACTGGCATTAGTAAGATGTCATTGGGATATAGTGACATTTCCTGATGTACAGGTGGTAATGTTTCTGAGTGTAATCGGCAACTTCTAAACTGGATTTTGCAACCATGAGGTAACAAGATATCAAAGTCAAGCAATTCAGTCATTTCGTGTAGTTTATTTCAAGTAGCTTTGACATATTATGGAAGGATTATTCATTAACTGAATCATCATTACAAGGGTTTAAAATAAAATAAAACCGTATATATTCAATAAAGCATGTATTCTTTTTACTTAGCATTGAAGAGTAGGTAGGATTTTCCTACATGCAAGTCTTCTTAATATCCCAATAAGTAGATTAATTTTATCTTAATGAGTGCATATCTTAGAATTTCTGCATGGGACAAATTGCAAATATATAGGGCCATCTTCTCAACTGGTAAAAAAAGGGATACTTTGCAGGGAGTTCACATTCACGATTTAGTATGCCCTTGCTGACCATCTGTCCATTCTCACAGAAATTTCAATATCCATATAAAAATACTTCCATTGATATAAATTCATGTACATAATATGAGACTGTCTGAAATGGAGCAATTGTCAGCAAAACAGCTATTTGATGGCCAGGTTGAAGAATAATAATTGGGATAATTCAGGGACCCTAAACATGAGGATCTATTTTCATCCCAATAAAACTGAAGATTCTGAAGAAGCAATTGGAGAAATATTATTCAGGTCTATTCAAAAGGGTTTGTAATGATAGGACAAAGAGTAATGGTTTTAAGCTAGGAAAGGATAGATTTAGACTGGATATTAGAAAAAAGTTCTTTAATATGGGGTTGATAGATCACTGGAATGGGCTGCCCAGAGAGGTGGTGGAGGCCCCATCCCTGGAGTCATTCAAGGTCAGGCTTGATGGGGTTCTGAGCAGCCTGACCTAGGTAGAGATGTCCCTGCTTGTGTAGGGAGTTTGGACAAGATGACCTCTAGAGGTCCCTTCCAGCCTAAAACATTCTATGATTCCATGATTCATTAAGAGCCTTCAAAGAAGGAATGCCACCAGCGATGGAGAGGGATGTCATAAACATAAGTTTTCAGACATTCTGCAAAAAGAGCCAAACTCTTTTTTGTGAGGTCTCTTCACCTTGCAGATACTCAAACCTTGTATAGCAGTGTATCTATCACTGTAATGCTTGGACATTTCCCAAATGGTTTTCATTGTATTCATGAGTAAATGAATTTATACAATATCCAAAACTGAACTGGGAATATAGAGCATACAGGAATATTCAGTTCTTGCTAAAAATAAAATAAAGAGAGAAGATGACAAGATGGGGGAAGACATATCCATACCATCATTTCAGAATTTCTTATCCCACAGGCACAAAACGGAAGATGTCTGAAGGACTCAAAAAGCAGCTAGAGGCTGCTGAGAATAAAGAAGATGCTTTATGACTCTCCTACTATGAGAAACTGAGCAAAAGGTGAACGAATAAAAGACCCAAGATAGAAAACTGTACTGCTAATAAGAACACTGGAACAGCAACTGTCTGAGGCAAGAGAAAAATGAGGTGTAAGGAGCAGTGGTGATGGTACTGTGAGCCAGAGATATTCCCAGTCCAAAAACTAATGAGACCAGGGAGTGTAGTCTTGAAGTGGAACCAAAGCCCTGTACCAAAGGAATGCAGTGGAAACAGAGTAGCAGCTGTCATCAGGCAGCAAAGGAAAGCTTGATTTGTAGTCTAATGAAAAGTTCAGGGAACATGTTAATTTGACTAAAAAAGTTTAAAAATGCTGACTGAATCAGAATAGACCCTCTAGTTCTAAGGGACGTTAAAGTGTGTTATGGCGACAGGAGTCTTGAATTCTGGGTAGAGACAGCTTGCATGGAGTTTAAACTTAAGCCTATGAGCGAAACATCCATATGTAGCAGTCTGTTCCCACTGCATGTACCAACTACTGGACTGAAGAAAAAGAAGCTGTCTAGGTTCAAGATAATCTCATCTAGCCTGTCTTTCCCACAAAATGTTGGGCCGCATGATCTTTCTAGGTCCCTTCCAACCTCAGCTGTAGATGAGGTCCCTGTAGGTGTGAAGAGGACAGAACAGGCAGTGTGATCCAGAACAGGCCGTGTGATCCAGTAAGAGCTGCCTGCAAATGGGAGCACCTATCAGAGGAGTCAAACCCAAGAGGTCATGTTGACAAGAATTTGGGACCTAGCACTGTGGCAGCAAGAGGGGATACTGCCAAGAGGCCTTGTTAGCAGAGAAATATGGAAAGCTTTAGAAGAGTGGTCAGACAAGAAGCAGTAGAGGACTAAGACAAAAATGACCTCATGAACTATAGAGTCAAAACCCATAGGCATGACTGTAGACTCTCATCCTCTTACTAGCCCCCAGGAAGGATATCCTAAGAAAAAGACTGATTGGTGCTACCCTGAGAGGGGAGATGCTGCTAAAAAGCCATTTCCTGAGTTGGGTTCAGTAACCAAATTAGCAAGTGGAACCTAGAAGGCAGCAGTTGCCTGTGGATGCCAGTAAGCATGTTCATTTCCATACAAACCAAAGGGATTTTTCCTTTCATTTAACACCTACATACCTTTAATGGACAGTAATACATTAATGGACTTGGCTTTTTTGGGGTAGGTAATGAGCCCCCAAAACTTAAATTATTTGAGCCACACTTGTGCTAGTTTAGAAACAAAGAATTTGAGTTTTTTTGCATGTCCTACACCTTACAGAAATTTCTCCTGAACTTTGGTGGTCCACAAAACCAATCAACCTTCTCGACATTTTGAGATGCATCCATGTACGTGCCCTGGAAAGAAACGGAGGCAAAAGAGAAAACAGGTGTGCTGCAACTCACACTGGGTCTTCAGCGTGCTTTCACCCTACTCTTACCCCAGGACCACAGGAATATTCAGAGTATGATCTCCAATGCTATGAGATCATTTACATTTCCTTTGTTACTTTAAGTGAAAATGGTTTTTTTATAATGGTAGGAGTGATACATTTATGACTGTAACAGGTCACATTTTATAGTGAACATATTTGGGGTGATGACAAGTTCTACTAAAAAGAGATTTCCCGTAAAAAGGTTCAGCCTTGACTCTATTCTGTTAAAAGAGAAAAAAGTATGTTACAGGAACAGATGGTATCGCGCTTTTTTTTTTTTCTTGTTTTTTAGTGAGAGATTCAGTAACTATTTTTTGAAGAACTGTACTTTTTGGTGGGAATGCTAGGTAAGCTTGTGCTCTGTGCTTGGTTTTGAATACATGACATGGTATTGAAAAACTGGAGCTATTAGGTAAAATATCAAGTCCTTCAGGAGTTTGTCTTTTTATCTCGTCTTTTTAATCTTTTTCTACAAAAAAGTAAGAAACAGCTACTTAGAATTGTGTTGCTAAATATTTAACTGTTTCTCTCAAATATACTTACTATGATTGAATATGAATGTCAACATCTTGACCTATTTTTAGTATAGGTTGAATTACTGCTTGCTATTTACATTTTCTGACAGTTATGATGTCACATTGTGGATTAAATCAATAATAGGTGCTGTTTACTGGAATTGCAAGAGCCTACATGAGGTACTAAAAATTCATATTTTAAGGAAAAATAGCAGCGTCTTCTTAACAGGAAAGGAATTGTGCTTTTAAGAAATAAACATGGAACATCTTAAATGGATCTCTGTGTGAAGCACTGGGTGACATGGCTCCCTGCACAAGTCAGCTTCAAGAGGGAGAAGGGGACAGAGGACCCCTTGGGCTCCAGTACACAAGGAGCACAGGGACAGTCCCAAATTGCAGATCCCTGTGAATATTTGAACATTGTCCCTGAGCTGCAGGGCTATTAAACTATCTTCCCATGCTATTTAACCTGCTTACTGGTGAGACTGAGCATTCAGTTTGAATTGCAGTGTGCTCCAGTTTAGGAACAGTTTTTATGCATGTTTTAGATCAGTCCTTGTTTAGGAGTTTTAAATCCTGTTCATTTCAGTGAGAATAAAGTGTGCAGTTTAGTATTCTTCAAGCCTACAGTTGTAATATTTGGAAATGGTTATTACAAGAGGTTGCACTCCCTATGTTAACATTATCTTGTGATAAAATGTAATTATAGTCAAGAATTATTAGGAGAAATTATTACACTTCTGTACTACAAGTGAAAGACGTGGTAATGAGGAGGTGTATTAGCTGAAATTACAAGAGAAAAATGATAAATGTAAATAGCAAAGTATTTTCACGTTGAAATAGAATTATTCATAACAAAGTGTGTTTCTCTTATGCTTGTTAGCTATCCACTTTTGCAGGAGGGTATTTTTTTTTAATGGTTTTATAGAGATAGGTAAAGGAACTTATTTTTCATTTCAATATCAGCTAGATAGTGCTTTAAGCAGGAAAACTTGATTTCTATCTCAGTTTTCAAATGTTTGTGTTGAAATGAAACTGCCTTAGAATAAGATATTATTTTAAGCTAAGGAGCAAAAGTGTTTGGGTTTTTTTTTAAATTAGTACTAATAACATATAAAAGTATTAGTAAAACAAAATAGATAATATTTGCTAATTTGCAGAATTCACTATTCTGTAGTAATTTGGTTTTCTGGAAGACCATTTGGATCTAAGAAGTTGTTTTCCATAGGAGAAGGGCAGGAGGACTGTTGTGCTGTTTCCTATCATTAACTGAACAATGGTTATTTAAACACACAAAAAATGCTGTTATTTCTCATGTCTAGATATTCAATGAAAAATATATATTTTTTAAAAATGCATGCATTGGAAAAGTTTTCTTCAATACACATCCAGTTTTAGGTTCTACTTCCTTACCACTCTTAGTGAATGCTACTCCATGAAAGAAATTCCAGGTGCATTACAATTCAATTAGAAATTTTGTTTTGATTTCATGTCTCAAATATTACCATGCATAATATGATAGAAAAAAGTTTTTTCTTCTACCCTAACTGGATGTATTCCATGACAACAAAGCAGTCCTCAGAATGGATAGTGTTACATTGCTATTGCAGTGGAAGAGGAATATAGGATGTTTCATTTTATTAATTATACTGACTCGACTCCTCTGTGTATGACTGTCATGTACACACATGCAGTACAGATCCAGAATAGAAGTAGTGCTTTAGTTTTTTCCAACAGTCTTCAGCTTTGTATGCTAATGGACCATTTAAATGATGTCCCATTACTACACATACAGAAAGTGTCTTTGTGTTTTTAATGGCATTTTGGACGAGGGAAGAATATTAACCATGGGAATGTTTTTCACAGTCCATCCATCTTTTGTGCATATCCTGGTATATGTGAAGAGTGGTACTCTGTATTTGAGAAAAAATCCCGTCTTACCTAACTTCCAATGCAGCAACCTTTCATGATGCGTAGTGAACTAAAGCATGGGTTTCATAGAAATTTGTGTGCATGCTTGATTTGAGTCCCTCTGTATCTACATATTATGGTGAAGTTTCCTCCTGGTTTTGCCAGTTAAAGCACCATTCTGAATCAAAGCTTTTCTATTATAAAAAGGTAAACAAGTCTATTATAGACTGAAAATTTCAAAATGGAAAAAAAATTATTAATTAAAATTTTTTGGACACTTGATCAGTTGTATTGAAATTTTACAGGATATTTGCCCTTATTCTTCAAAGAGAAGCTACAACTTTACAGGTACAAAACCAGTCTAAAGGTAATGCAAAGAAAAAAAATGGAAATTAAAATGTCAAATGCATTTAGCAGTCTCTCCATAAGAAGTCCATTCTCTGATTAAAGTCTAAGCAGTCAAAGCTTTGAGTGTTCAACATGCTTTTAGGCCAGATTTATGACACTATGAGAAAAAGACCTGCTTAAGAGCCAAACCTAAGACAGTTTTGTTAGCTGTGTTTTAATTAGTATTTCTTTCTTGAAAGCCCTAAGATACTGCTAAGTGCTTAAATATTCTCAAGCTACTCTATATCGGTAAAACTTAGGCACTGGAAAGAAAACTAGGAAACTTTAATGGTCTTTAAAACATTATCTAAATCACCAAGCTCTTAACTGAGTGTGAAATATATTTTAAGATGCTTGAAGTCTGTTGCCAATATTTTAATAACCAGAGTGAGTGGCAATAACTATTTCAAGTGAGCCCTGGAGCTCTAAGCAGCCTGTAGTCATTTTGCTGACATATAGGGTTGGTTGACCTGCAAATTTAGGAAGCTCTTATTTACTCTTGATTGCTCAGTGTTTGCAACCTGGTTTTTGTTGTCCTGGGGAACTTTAATGGTTGATCAAAGGACAAGAATGTGGATTGTGATGTTAAACTGGCTACATCTGAATAAAGTCTTCTTTCATGAATGCCAGGTAAAATCTTGTTCTCAATCCCATTTACTTATTGAGGTCAGTGGAGGATATTGCAGCATTGGTAGTTTTTTGAACATAAGTGACAGAACACCATCAAAACAGAAGTGACAAGATTTAAAATCGAGGAAAATCAGTAAGATTTTTTTTCCATTTGATTTGTGAAAGTAAAGAGAAAGAGATTACATTCATTTTTCTTTTTTTAACTTCCAAACCATTGAACTGTGCTTTGCTTAGTTTTTCTTGTATATGCACTACAGTTAAATTCTTAGATTTCTAGCTGCACAAACAAAAAAGAACAAAACAGACTTTCTAATGGTATTTTTTCCACCTGTTCTGTAAAAAATATTTTCACATATATACATCTTTGCTGTTTCTACAGTGCTGTACTTGTAACTAAATTATGATCACCAAAAGAATATTTCCATTGCTAATAAGATTAGAAATACTTTTGCTGTCACATATAAATTATTCATTGCTTTTCATGTCACAGAATCACAGAATCACAGAATGTCAGGGATTGGAAGGGACCTCAAAAGATCATCTACTCCAGTCCCCCTGCCGGAGCAGGAACACCTAGATGAGGTTACACAGGAAGGCGTCCAGATGGGTTTTGAATATCTCCAGAGAAGGAGACTCCACAACCTCCCTGGGCAGCCTGTTCCAGTGTCCCGTTACCCTCACTGAGAAGAAGTTTCTTCTCATATTTAAGTGGAACCTCCTGTGTTCCAGTTTGTACCCGTTACCCCTTGTCTTATCATTGTTTGTCACCGAGAAGAGCCTGGCTCCATCTTCATGACACTCCCCCTTTATATATTTATAAACATTAATGAGGTCTCCCCTTAGTCTCCTCTTCTGCAAGCTAAAGAGACCCAGCTCCCTCAGCCTTTCCTCATAAGGGAGATGCTCCACTCCCTTAATCATCTTTGTAGCCC
>VYZX01025573.1:749982-784082 GCA_013401335.1 Brachypteracias leptosomus | reverse complement strand
AACGGAGCAATCTAAACCAAGGACTTAATAGTTTCACCATGAGATGTTTCTTTTCATTGCACTATGGATGTTGGATTAGTAATGATAGCTTTTGCTAGTTCATTCCTTTTTCCTGTTGATTTTATACATTAAGATCCTTAGAGAGTGTTTCCTGTGCTATCTTATGCATTTTGTTTACATGTGTTCTGTTCTTTGATTTTATACCAAATTCTCAGATGCCAGATAATATAAATAGAATTCTTTACCATATTTAAATAAATAATTGTTTTAAAGTACAAAAATAAAAATAAATCTACACTAATTTGAACAACACTGTAGATATTTGAATGCCAGGATATTTGTTTTTCTAAAAAATGTGTTTCTTTGAGGTAGACAGGTTAGGAGGAAAGAGGATAATCATCCTCTTTGTACAGGTGTTGTTGGGAAATAGCTGTATAGGATCCCTAATTATTCCTGTTCTGCAGCCAAGAACAGGACACTGGGTTGACTTTTGGCCTCAGGAAAAGTTACTATAAAGAGACAGAACCACGGTTTATTGCCTTGTGACAGTGACTCATTCTCATTTTTTTCTTGCAGTTCTTCTGTATCCATTTGCTAGTGGCTTGTGAACTCTGCTTACATGGCTAGTCTTAAAAACCACTTCCTCTGCTGCTCCTTGCTGTCCACCCACCTCTCCTCTCCTTCCCAGAAACAAGGATGAGATTTCCCCATGGTTCACCATAGAGTAATTAAAGGCTTGGGGATATGGAAAAAGATCCTGCCACTGGCTCTATCTCCAGTTGCTGCAGGTCTGTTTCCTGAAATTATGGTGCTTTCCACTGTCACTCCTGTTTCCCAACTACTTTCACCTGCACTTTTTGTGGCAATGCAAGTTAAGGATTTCATTAATGCTAGAGGAGTCCATGTGATGAAGATAAGATCTGATAAGGCTGGTAACCTCATATTTTTCTTTTTATTACCACTTCTAAACATCCAAGAGTATAAGTCTAAGAGACAAGTGAAAGGTCTAGTCCTGAAAAACTTACAACCACAAAGCTTGATCCAAAACTGACTGTGCTTTCGGAAATAATGCCACTGACTGGATCTGGGCCTTTTGCTTAGTGCAAAGCATGTTAGCCTTATGTAGTTTTGATCAGGTAAAATACAAACTTGAAAAAGTGCCAATAAAATAGATGCTTGTTTTCTTCTTTGAAAGCTATTGCAGTGTGGGAGCTCACTAGTTTGTTCAAAGATGCTCTCTGAACACATTTTAGTGGCCACTGTTAGTGGCAGTTGTTGAATGCTGACCAAGTTGTCATTTGGTCTGATTTGCAGTAACTTGAAAAGATGGATTTCTGCACATGTCAGACATATGTCTGCTCTCCTCCTAAGAGCTGTACTAGCAGGAGCAGCCAGAGATCAGCCAAGCAGATCATCCCATGGTTTCTTCTCTTTCTTCTTGTTCTTACAACTAATTGTTGAAAAGTCAACATAATTTAAATGAGTGATTTAGATGATCTTCACTGACAGATAGATAAATAAAAATCTGGCCTGATTTGCAGAATGAACTAAATAGGATATTCTTTGAGAAATCTGTTTCTAATAAGCTGTCTTTTTTTGAGTATCCAACCACCCTCTGGTAATTCATCCAAAAGAATTATATACAGGCCAGTTAAATTCTTGTCTTTTCTAGCAGAGTTACTTGTAGGGGGGTACATTTTGGTGATATAGTTGTCTAATGTTTAGGTAATTCTTTTTACTGTATACTTATATTGTGAAACATACCTATTGCCACCTCAAATTTCCCATTTCTGGTGTATTTTACACATTCGCCTATGTTTCCTTACTCTGGTGCAATATAATTAGTAACTTTGGGGTTTGATGCTCTAAATTTTATTTGATATATCAAATAAATGCTTTGTTATTAATTTTAATACTGCTGTTCTATCAATTTCTTCATTTTCTTCTTGAAGAAACATGGCTCAGTCCACATGCCGCTCGGGAAACCTCTGTGCACAAAGCTGGGTAATAAAAATAACGACGACTACAAAGTTGATACTTGGAAAATAGGCTGGGAGTTGCAGCTGTGCAGCAGGAAAGCACAAAATTCATTGAGTAGTTAATGAGCTCAGTGTTCTTAAGTGTGGGAGAGGAATGTTGTGTTTTGTTTTTTTATTAAGGTTGGAGTATCACCTGTGAAGGACAGAGGGAGGTGACTTTATAAGAAACATTCAGATGTTCTCCAGTCCTCATTTTCTCTTGGCTCAGCTGAGGGGAAAAAGCCTGTAACAGTTGTAAGGAAATTACTAACTGCACTATTTCATATTAGAAACTAGAGAAAGCAAAAGATGTGCAACTCTGAAAATTGCCTCCCACAAATCACACTGCAAGAAACAGCAGGACTTGGTTCCTGTAAAGGACCATGTGTGCGTGGGTTTGTTCTTCTGTGTCGGTACATGAACTTGAGCATGTGTATGCAAAAATCCTGAGCAAGATTAGGACATTGGGGTGCTGATTTTAAAATAAGTTGAGCTGGCAAGTATTGTTAGTTTAAACTTTTTTGTGGAAACTCCAGTGCTAGGGATGAGTGAAGGTCGTGATGATCAGGGTCACATCATGTTCTTTCAAGCCTGCTTGCACCAGCTATCTAGGCTTGTGCATGTTTCTTCCTTAACATATATGGCATCAAAATAGTTTCTAACCTGAGGGCAAATGCTTGGTTTTCTGGCTGTGATAGATGTTGGTGATACAGGCCTTACATGAATCAGGTATTAGTCACAGAGCGTTCTGCAAAGCTGCAGGCTGTAATGTAGCATGCAGAGAACAAGAGCTTTATGTAGTGCATCACCTACTTCCCAGTTCAAACAGATGAGCAAGATGGTGGGGTTAAAGACTTTGGATCTTATTAAAGGCCAAGGCTGGGGCTGAGGTTTTTGTTGGCACCTGTGCCGGGACTGCAGTGGGGACAGAGCAGGGGATGTTGTGTGTGTTTCCCAGGAACCAGCTACACTTAAAGGGACCCAAATGACTCTGTTCCCAGGTCAGCCATGCTGAGTCAGGTGAAGAGCACCTGTGAGCAGCACTGCTTGGGCCGTCCTTCTCTACCTGCCAGCCATGGGTGTGCTGGTGTGCTCCAGCCCTACCCTGCTTGTCATGAGCTGCACCCTGGTGTCAGCAGACAGTGGCTGTGACATACTTTCTATTTCAGAATAGCAAAAACCTTCCTCACTTTACATAAAAATAAAAACCATGGGAAGCAGCTGGGTAGCTTCTAATCCTGATAGTGTCAAGTGGCAGGAGAGGCAGAGGCAGAGCTTTCACTCCTTTCTCCTAGATGCTAACACAGGCTGTCCTTGGATGAGGATGGAATGAGACTTGTGATTGATGTGCGGATCAGTATTCGAGCATTGCCTGGCTTCCAAAGACAGAGGGTTCAATTGATTTCTCTGTTAAGAGCTAGAGTAATGTAAAAATGGGGCTTGCAACAGGAGTTTTCAAATATTCTGTGGTTATACGTAAAACTGGATTTTTGAGAGATTTGATACGCTACCCTGCATCTTAAGTCTGGTTATTCCCTTGGTACCTCTGTGGAGGCTGAGCTCCTTTGAAAAATAGCCTCTGGGGTATACTTAATATCATAATAAATTTTACCAGTCCAAATCTGTCTTAATAGTTTTAACTTGCTTTTCTGAGCTTCTGGCTTGCACTAGTTTTCTGAGGCACCAGGTGGATTGGAATTTTTAGAACTTATTTTAAATAAAATGCAATTGTGTGATTTTGATTATGCGGGCTGGGAGCATGAGAAAAACACCCAATATCATAAGGAAGGTGACTAATGTTGGCAACACTGGTAATGCTGATAGACATTAGAGGATAAAGGAGAGTAGATGGCGTTTCCTGATAAATTTTTTTTTTTTTTTTGAGTTTTTTTCTTATCTCGATATATCTAATGTAGGCCTTCAAAGAACATTACCTGAGTTTTAACCTTTTCCTTCTCTCACAGAAAAAAAGTACTCTTACTGTGCTGGGATGCTTAAATACCTACTGGGTAGTATACTAAGATTTCAGGTCTTAGGGTCAGTTAAAATGCCGAATCAAAGTGGTGAAGCAGCAGCATTGGTGTTCCCCAAGCCGGAGGGTTGAGTGATTTCAGGTCAGATCAGTGCTGCATTTTGGCAGTCTTTGACTATCAGGCCAGCATACTGGAGGAGTTGTGCCGACAGCCATCCAGCAGTGACCATAGGGCTTGGAATAGGGGAGGTGGTCCTTTGGGAATGTGGAGGAGAGAAGCTTCATCACTTCTCAAGGTCTGGCCCTTTGGGCCAGGACATCTTTCTATGTAATGGCAGGGGACTGTTCATTGCAACAGGTCAGTGCTGAGTGGCCTTGGAGGACTGCTCTTATCCAAGGTGAAAAGCACAGTGAGATGGGGACAGTGAAGTCCTTGCGGAGGGGCTATCCCCAAAAGGAACTGTGACTTTGAGGGGCAAGCAACATGTGGCTGCTGGGTTTGTGTTTTGTGATCCTAAAGTGTAAAAAAATAAATAAGTAATAAAAATCAAAAGGAGAAGGAGAAATAAAATGTATTTCAGGCAGAAAAGCAAAGCTGCCTGAGACATGAGCTCAGCTGGGCTGGAAGTTTCATCAGCTGTGGTCTGACCCTTGCTGCAATGAGCTCAGAGCTCAGGCTGTTGCTGACAGCAAAATGTGCCACTTATATGTACCATATATAAAAGTAGGTTGTTTTCTGTGCTCAGCCACATGTGCCAGAAAGCTATTTATTTAGGCAGGCAAGAGGAGGAATGAACGCTTCATTTAGGCTAGCTGCAGACACTTGTCCTGTGGAAGGAAACTAAGAGTGGTGTTTCTAAGCCACAAGTGCTAAGGAATTACCCACTTAGCCTGGTACACCCAGTCTTAATGTTATTAAAGGCTTTTCTGGGTTCAATTTATCAGCTGCAGTCAGGAAAGAAGCTTTCTCTTTCCCTTGTGGAGAGTGCCTTTGGCTGGGCTGAAGCAGACCACTTGAGCTCAAGTTAACTCCCTGGGAATCAATGCCCTGAAGATAGAAAAAAGCTTTTTCTTTTACTTTGATTAATTTTTTTTTTTAATATGATGATGATTATTATATATTCAGAAGGTCATTTATTTCCTTTTTTTTTTTTGCCTGTCACACCACAGGAGGATATTCCTGAAATTAAACATTGCTAGTTGCTTATTGCAGAGTGACAACTGAGTTACCAAATCAGCTGGCACTGTAAACCTTTCAGATAAAGCTGTAAACAATTCTGCCTTGACTGTATGAAGGAAACAAAATGAGCAAGTATTAATGGCAGTCAGAAATATCTAAGAAAATCTTTGTGGTTCAAGAAAATTTTTCAGCAAGACTTTGGACCAGATTCTCAATGACACCTCCGTTTTCCCAGCCCGGTGTTATCAGGTCTGCATACCTCCCAAACAGATGCATATCACTATAGTATTTTCTTTTCCTCTGAGTTTATGCTCTGAAACTTCTCAGACAAGCCTTAGCACTTTGAAAGCTGAATTTTATAATCTGGAGGTAGAAGTTGCTCACCAGATTTAAAACAACATAAAGTAAAATACAACACAACCATTTAAAACTGTGTTCATGAAAAGCAGTAATGGTGTATGTGGCACAAAAAGATGAAAATAAGAGATTGTTACTAGGCCACAGAAGGCCAAAACCTAATATCCAAGTAACTGTTTCATCTGTGGTTACCGAGAAGGGAAAGACTAGATTTCCACATGATGATTATTTTTCACAGTAAAGCATGTACGGTTGATCAGTCTTCCTCTGAATTTGTATATGTGTTTTATATTAATTAAATCTTACATTTGAGTGTTTTGTTAGAACTGTATAAAATCCTCTCCAAGACGATTTGTAGCCTTAATGAATTTTGCTTTTATGGTTGCAATGATTTAGGGTAGATTGCAGTCTTGGTAGATAAGTGATCTATCGTGGTAGATGAGTGATCAACCATGGAGTCTAAAGTCAGTGCAACTGCTCTAATATACACCTGTCAAATATGTGGTTCTAGATACCTGGAAAATATATATTTTAAGAAAGTGGTATGTCAAGAAGTGGTGTAGCCCTGATTCATCACTTAAATATCTATCAAGTTTCTTGTGGTACTGTGTCTGAGCTCTAGTCTCTATATTAAACAGGACATTTATCAGTGTAAGAAGTTATAAGGGCGAGTTATTCTGTTACTCTCTGTGATAAAGGCTCTTGGACTGTCTACGTGATTGACAGCAGTTTTGAAGTTTTATCAGAGAACAAACTGATGGGCTAACCAATGGGGGGACATAAATTTACATCAGTTACATGTTGTTAGTTTTTGCTAACAGTGCGCTTTGCCTTGGTGTTTATTTGTGTGAAACCTGTTTTAATCTAGAGTGTAAGGCCAAGTTACTTTGTAATTAGAGTTAATAAAAAAGGTCATTTGCCAAGTGGAATAAAATTAAGTTGTTGTAGAAATAATTAAGAAACTATTAATAGAAATTGAAAGGGATTTTCAAGCATTAATTTTCAAACCAGGGCAGGGATATAAAGAAGAAGCTATGAATCTAATCTAGTGGTGGCTGGGATGTGGAATAAAGAGGCACTAGTCTATCAAAAGTCAATGCTCCTCCCTACGACTTGCAGTTCTTCTCAGTGGCTTTCTCATTCTTGTAAAATATATAGCGCCTTTTGCTGAATATTTTGAGGGAGATTTTCTTTCTTCTCCTGAAGAGTAAATCAAGTACAGCGTATTCATTATTTACTCTCAGTTTTTCATACTATTGAACAAGCTAGTCAGTGGTTTTTCTCCAGGAAAGGTAAGCTGGGCTGTGGTACAGGACTAGGACAATTCTCTGCACAAGCACATCACTTGAGAATACACCAGTGGTGACCACCTGGTCATCCATGCAATTTAACAATCATATTTTGAAGGCAGTATTTTGACTAGTAAGAAATAACAAGAAGATACCAAGGATTACAACTATAAGGTGTCTTCTGTGAAGTTATAAAGTCATTGCTGAAATGCAAGGGCTGACCCACAGACTCTTTCTTTCTGTTTGTAAAGCTGAAGCCTGAATTATTCATAGACTGGAGACTTAGCAAACTGCATAAGCCATCGTGCTTAAGGTGATTAATGAAAAGTCTGAACTGGTGCTTTATGATGTAGATGAGTCAGTAATCTAACAGACATGCTAACGAGCAAGGGAAAGGGTTTGTGTGGGAGGGTGGAGGAGCCATCTCTCCTTAGGTTGCTAACAAGGGCAAGCCTGAGCAGCAGGGTTGGTTACATCTCAGTGCTCCTGGGTGTTTAATTTCAGCTCATCGGTTAAGGAGGCACATGTCCTCATAGCCTATGATAAATATTATGATGAAAAACAATCACATGCACTTCAATGGGATTAACATGCTCAAGTGCTTCAGAGTATTGGTGCCTGCAGGACTGGTGTCCTACACCTTTGAAGAGGGTGGTGTTAATTCTGCGTTCAATGAGTTGAGCGTCTCCAGCCACTCTTCTCAAGGCACTTAGCTTTGAAACAGGACACAGTAATTAAAACTTACTTCATAGAAGCCCCCAGGATGTACCTGTTCTGTGCATACAGATTGTGTAGTTTGTGGGGTTCGCAACCTCATCTCCTGTCTGTTTATATTAATTCTGTCTTCTTTTTTCATTAAAGTTTAGGAGACAGATCAATTTCTGAGGTGTGGTTGGTTTTTTTTCTGGAGAAATGGACAAATGATGATACATTGTATTCACATGAAGGAATTAGTGTTAGGTTGAAAACAGTTAAACAATCAGGGAAGGAAAAAAAATCCTTTCTTCCTGACTGGTAAATATTTAACAGGCTGCTGAATGATCAAAGGTCCCTTTTAGGATTTTAAAATGACAAGATAAAAATGAGTTTAAATTCTCTAACATTTTCATTTGTGACAGCAAGAATAGAAGAAGCAATGTCAGATGCTTGAAGTTCTCCCACTTGCACAGTGATCACTGAGTCATTGTACTGATACAAGCCAATTTAGAATATTTCATCCCTGCTATAAACGTTGGACCTAACTCGATTGGGAAATAGGAGCATCACCCACACAACACAAAGCACTGGAACGATTTTCTGTTGCACACGGTAATCAGCAGCAGTATAAAAAAAATTACAACTTCGGTGCTGGAGGGGTTCTGTTTCTGCAGTGAATAGTCATTTGGGGAATATTGTCTCCAAAGTTTGCTTTGACTTACATAAATCTTGATTTCCATGGGGTTATTGGAACATGTATTAGGAACATTGTTTGCTTGAATGCTGTCCCTTTATATGTGAATCTTAATGCTCCTGTTGCATTGAGCTGGCTTGTCACTGATTTAATTTGGGAAATTACAGATGGATAAGTGCTGAGTCTGTCTATCTCACTGGATAAAAATGGTTTGCATCAGATTTCAAAGATATCATACCATTTCATGTTAAGTAGCTTGTTCTTTGCCACTTGAAACACTTTGAATTTCTGAAGTTAGTTCTTTATTACTAAACCTATGAAAAGCTTTGGCTTCCACAGAACTAATTGCTTACTTAAGTGTATGCTTGAAAATCTTTTGCTAAACTAGGGCTTATATGAATTTAAATGTGTAAAAATAATTCATGTTCAAGTAAATCAGCTTTTAAGCTTTCATTAGTAATGTTATTTCAAGCTTCTCTTATCAGATGCTTACATAGCTTTTTGAGGATGTTAGATGGTCCAAGGCACACCCTAGCAGTAGTGTCTCCTGTTTAGGTAAATGTAGCCCATGAAGCATCCACACTTTACATATATGTTTGGAATGTTGCAAGAATAGGACAGATACTAATAAAATTAGAGCAGTCACTGTTGCCATTTCCAATGTCATTGCCTTTCTTGGATTATTCTTGGCAGATGGGCAACTCAACCAGAGAATAAGAACCAGTTGGTTTGTTGCCTGCACTTACAGAAATAATACACACGTGTAGCAGAAATCACTGCTGTTTTCAGTAGTGTGATTTCTCATTGGATCTGCTTTGTTGAACAATGCTTATTATGAAACAGTAAACATGTCAACTGGCTTTATCCTAAACCAGTGTGGCTTTATGCTACAAAAATTATCATATTTTAATGATAGCCATTGAAGTACTCCTGTGATGAGAATGCATAAATACCTACTGTCAAATAACTGAAAAAGAATGATTTAGAAATCATTATTAAAAGATGATGATCTAGCATACTGCTGAATATAATTTAGTTTGTTCATGGCAAACTACATATACTTCTAGCCTCATATTCCACAGAAGTGGCTTATTTCTGAAATGGCATATGAGCATAAATTTACCAGTTGGATGTCTTAACTGATACTGCTTGAGCAGTTGCAAATACTTGGGCAGCTGACTGTAGCAGTCATGTGAGTTGTTTGTGTTCAGATCCGCATGAGAGATGCTCAAGATCTGGCTTTCGTTCTTACCTAAATGTTCACCAAGCAGCACATGTAGAGAAACATCTTTATGGCTGGTAGTAGGTAAGTTCTTGTATTGTTTCCAAACTACAGGGAGTCATGCCATGAATGTACATCTTTTTCTGAAGCATGGACTTGTCCTGCCAGTCTTTTTGCATCGTGCTTGGTACTGAGAACATGAAAAGAGCATCATAGTGAAAACCTAAATGCTGAAGATGTTGTATTGCTCTGGCAGCATATTAATGTTCATTGCAGGAACTATGAATGTAGCTTGTAGGCAAAAGAACTGTAGTAACTGTAATTGATTTGCCGCATATGTCCTCTCAATTCCTTTTCTGCTTTAACTGAGTGCCCTCATCTCTATAGAGTAAGTTTTGATAATCATTCTCACTTGCATGATATGCATGAAATTATTCTTGCACAAGCAAGTAGCTGACTGTTACGCCATGAATTTGAACAAAAGTTTGGTGGTTGGTATTGGTTGGTTTGGTATTGGTTTTTCGTTCTCCCCAAAGTAGAGGGTGTAAGAAGTGCAATTGCTAAGCAGTATTTAACTCAAAACTCCCTGACAGAAATGTGGGGTTTACTGCTGTTCTGGATGTAGTGAACAGAATGAATACTTTACCTCTACTACATTTTTTGTTTGTGCTACCCCTATAGTGTGCATGCATCACGTTTTCCTCTCACATGCTTAAAAATTAATGGGGTGGTGGCTGGAGTATGATTAAGAGTCCCCCTTCTCAAGTCATTAAAGCAGATGTGAGGAAGAGGATATTCTCCTTTTGTTATGCTCCTTGTGGCTGTGAGACCAATTGTTTCTTGTAAAGTGTAGCAGTTTATGGTGTTTGCTGTGACTCCAGTGAACTCCTGGGTGGAGAAGGCAGACCCCTGCTTAGCAGATGAAGTTTGGGGAGCTATTGTGATTAGTAATAAGAAAGGACCAGAGGGAAAGTATCATTCTAACAATTCTGACAACGAAAATTCTATGATCCTTTAAAAGCCGCTCTGCAGTTTAATGTCAAATGATTTGATGGAGTTTATTAATAGAAGGCTTTTTCTGGTAAAAAAGGTGCAGTAACAATTCCTCTTTGAAGCACCCTCTATGGCTGAGGAGATCATCAGCCCACACTGGTTCAGGTACTTTTCTGATATTAGACACCACTGGGGCTTGCCTCCTTTTCCTCTATCAGCCTGATGGGCAGCTTCTCTGCCCTACTTGACTCTGCTCCAAACACCAAGCAGCCAACTCCTGACTCTAGCAATACTTACCTTGTGTGCAGTTCTCATAAAGGAATAGCAGAGATACAGAGTAGTGGGTGCCCAGCACGTTTTTCCTCACTGTATTGTGTAAACAAAACGAGCTGAGTTAGTCCAGAGAAGACAGACTATGCAACAGTTTTTCCATTATCAAACCCTTGCTACAAAGAGGAAGGGGACTGTTTCCACTGGGAATAGGACTAGAAATATGGGTCGTAAAACGTAATGAGGGATCTTGAGGTTAGACACCAAGAAAGATGCTAATGGTACCAATAATTAAGTGCAGGAATAGATTGCCTGGGGTTACTGTGGAATTTTTGTCACTGGAGATTTTTAAGATAGCTTTTCCCAGACAACTATTGGGAATGATTTGGGGAAAGCTGAACCTGCCTAAAGCAGAAGTGCAATTTAGGTGGCTCGTCAAGGCCATCCAAACATTCACTTTTATCATTTTCTGGATATGAAGAAGTAGTAAAGATTTTTGTGGTGTGTATCCCTTTTGGAACAGCAGCAAGGTATCTGAAAAGAGGATCATACATACAGGGTGCTCTCAGCAGTACAGGTATGAGTACAAAAAATGCCTTGGTGAGGTAAAGAGTTACACTAGGCTTATTTTGTCATAGATAAGAGAAGAATTTGTCCAGGGAGAAGCTATTTTGCTTTGAACTCCACATTCATGCAGTATCTTCGTCCAATGCTTTCCGTCATCTAAGCCAGACATGAAAAACAAAGATAATGGTAACAGTGTCAGGGGAGGAGGGAAAGAAAACACAAATACTCAAATATTGTGTATTTAGGTACTAGTCCTTTGAGAATCTCCTTGCCTTCTGCACCTTACTAAGTAAATTTCATTACATAATTCTTTCCACTTAGTTAAAAAGAATTATTTCTTCTTCTACAGAAAAATATGTTGAAGATATTTCTGATGTTTGTGTTTCATGCCACTAGACTGTGAAGTAACCTTTCCCAATGCAAGTGAAAGCCCAGAATAGTTGTATACTTGCTTCCAAGTGAAGAGGGATACTTCAAGAATATACATTTTAAAATGCAGGCTGACCCTCTAGTCTTTTATAGTGTTTGATCTGCTGCTGAACAGATCACAATTGCAGGAAATACTCCTGAAATCTTTATAGCTCAAATAATTGCTACAGGTGTTTTTCAGAGCAAGAACTGGTTTATTCCTCAGAAGAAACGTATTTTATAATTCCCCAGCTAGGTAAAGTGCTGTGATAGGTTGGAATTGGAGGAATACTTTAGAGCGATGCTCGCTGATAATAACTGAAGGGTAAGCACTTCAGTAACAGCACGTCTTGTCTATCAGTTACAGCCTTTGAAGGTGACCGTGCTGCCACTAGCTCTCCTGTCAGCCCACAGCTCAACATGTTGGAGAGTAAAAGCAAATAAGTCAATGTTTATCCACACAGACTCTAGAGAAAGGTGAAAGGGAGGAAACCCTACCGTCTTTCCACTACCTGTAGAGATCTCTTCCTCTTTCTTTAAAAACTTCCTTGGAAATGAGTGAAGTTAGCTCATTGCTTTATGAGTACACTCACATAAGATGGGGTACAGAACTGAAATGTGTTCTGTCTCTGGGGCTATGTGTAATAGAGTGGGAACTCCAATTCATGTTCTGTATAGGGAACTTTTTCTAAGACTGGGAGAATTAACTATGGTTGAGAGAGAGCACTTCTAGATAATACAGCATTGGTACCTGGGAAGGGCAGAGTGCTGTGCTCTGCCCTGGCTAGCTGCTAAAGCTTACTTTCCATAATGTGGGGTCTGAGGGTTCAAGACTCTCTGAAGATGTAGAAATACAAGTCTTAATCCAGAGTGACCGTGCTTTGAACCAAGATATAGGTGGGCATTTGCTTTTTCTTAAGGGAATCCTCAGGGGACAAGCAGACATCATCACCTTGCTATGCTTTTAAGACCTTGTTTATTGCACGAGTTGTAATTCTCCCTTTTTAAGATGTGGCTTTTTTTTCTGCAAATGAGCTTGTGCTACCCAGTTAAAAACATGACTTCATCTCTAAGAAGCTTTTGTTTAGCTTTTCAGATATTCTAATAAAAAGCTTTCCCTATGGAAATGCCTTTCTATATGGTTTAAGAATAGAAGTGGCAGCTTCAAGAGGCAAATGTGTCTTTCATACTAAGACAAGAATTGGTCTAGTGTGTGTTTTTCCTCTTCATAATTGAATCAGGATATGAAATTATTGATCATGAGAATGTAAAATTGTGTTTCTTTGTTTTAAAGGAGGTAAATAATGATATAAGGTGTACATTAGATTTTTCTGTGTTACTGGGGTTGTTCATTTTTGTGATATCCTAACTTCAGAGGGATGGTATGTCAGAAGCATAGAGAGCCGCCATTAAAAAATGATGTGGTCACTGCTATACATTTAAATGTGACAAATGTGGCCTCAAGTAATGTCATTCTCATCTGAACTGCAGTGACATCAACATGAAAGCTGGTGTTTGTGTTACTGTTTGCAGCTGGAAAAAGATAAGCCTTTTCCAGGCAAAGAGTTCCCTTGATGGTTTGGTATGGCTTATAATTTGCTTCATTTGAAAAAACACTGGTGTTGTGATTGATATTGTATTTTACTAGTGCTGCTGATTATTTTATTTGAATCTGTAGAGGAAAGTCCATCCTGACTCGCTGAAGGAACCTTGGAAGATGATAAATTCAGCCTTTTTTAGGCATCATGTCTCTCTAATCCTGATGGACAGTCCAGACCCAAGGCAGAGGTTCCTAACAAACAAACAGCATACGAGCTTTGAAGCTCTTCTTTGAGATTCGTCTGGCAAATCTTTTTCTTCTTCATTACTAATGGTCCTGGCAGTTTCAGTTGCCATCTGTTTTCCTGCTACAAATAACATTAGCTGCGTGCTTTCTTACTCGTGCAACCTCAAGACTGGTTTTAGACACAGTTTTACTTGATGTACTGATTGTTAGCTGAAGCTGTTTTTTAATGATAGGGAGAAGCAGAAATTAAATTATATTTTGGATTAAACAGGAGAGGTGTAAATGAAGCTATAAGTCCTTAGAGCTGGTATGTTAGATGAAGTGCACATCAACAGCTTTAAAATTTGCATCACCTACACTATTTAGCTATTTCAGTTGAAGGTGATAGGTATTGATGCTACTTTTCATAAAAGTAAATAGGCATAAATACTCATAAAATTTTATTTAGAAACTAAGGTAATTAAATATTGCACATCAAATAATCTTAGCCTGAGTGTTTTGATAAAGTGGGACAGAACTATAATGGGGCCCAGGTTTTCTGAAAATTTCATGCTTGAAAAGTTACCTGTCATGTTGAACGAAATTATCAGTTCTTCTGGAAGACACAGGCCTAAGTAAAGATATTAGCAACCTTATTCATTAGTGTGCCCTGACTTTTTGGAATCTGCCCATGTTGTCTATATCTGTATCTAAACTGTACTGTTTACCTCTGAAGGAGAAAGCATATCTGGCCCCACTGAGAAGCAAAGGGACCAGATATCTTCATACTGGACCTTTTTAAAATCTGAAGTAAGAGCTAGAGAGAAGAATACACATTGTGGATATAAATTCTGCACTTCATGGACCTTGATGAGGGTGAAAAACATGTGTGCATGCACATGCATCAATGCTGGAAAAGAAGACCAAACCAAGGAAGAACAGGATTTGTATCTGGCAAATAAAGCCACAATTTGTGCTTGGAGAGATGCAGTGAGGAACAGATTATTATAACTAAGGCCACCTGGTTAAACCACAGAAGGAACTGATATATGGCAAATGGTGAACAGCAGAAACATGATAAATACTGTGTGAAGGTAAAGAGGGTTTAGTGCCACTTGTTTTGCATATTATTTTCTATTTTGTGTTGAACTTGCAGAGGTGAACTTCAGGTTTAGCTTCTATTATCATTTTATCTATATCCTAAATTTAATTTAGCATCACTGTCCTATAAATTGCAGACTTTGAAGAATTACCTCATTAGTCCACTTTGTGACTGACTTAGTTTTGTATTTCTGTCTATGCTGCCAGCCTGCAGGGTTTTTTTTAAGTTCATTTCTTCCTGAGTGTGTCTGTAATTGGGTTTTAGTGCATTTCTGTCTAGATTGGCTACTGGTATAAATCAGCAAGGTCACAATAGTTCCACTGAGCTACTTTGCCTGTTTTCATGTCAGTTTTCTTACAGTTTAGGATGAACTCCAGCAGTCTTTGTTTTGGTAAAACTCATGTTTCTTCTCTGAACTTCTGTAGTAACAACTACTACAAGAGTTGGCCCAGTTGGAGGGCTTTTTGCCCTTTACAACTTGTTTGTTTCAGATAGTAAATAATATCTATAGTTCTAGGACAACACTTAAGTAATCTTGCTCAGCAAGTTATTCCTTACACTGTTTCAATCCCATTAATTCTTAGGGGCTTTTAGGGAAATTGCCATATGAAGTAGGAGTGCTTCTGTAGTAGTCAAAAACAGATGCTCAGAAAAAAGTGTCATATACTAATACTGCATAGAGTAACATGCTGGTTGGCATAAGAAGGCATATAGAGGTGTGACCCATTAAAGGAAAAAAGCTTTTCCCAATCCAATTAGGTTATAAAACTGAAGGAAAAAACCCAGCATGCAATAGTGTAATAGTTCTCCCTTTTCCTGGCCACTTTGAAAAGTGCTGTGAAAAGGCTAAAACTGTAAAATAAACAATGATTTATGAGATGACTGATGTCTATAAAATTAAAAATATATAATTGAATTACTGTTTCATTTGTGTACCTTGATACTACCAAATTCTTTTGGCCTGCTTTTACAAGTACTTTTGCATACCTGTGACTGTATTCTACCAGGTAGTTAAACAGAAATTAATGTGATAACCTACTTAATTTGTGTGGGACTGTGTTTCTCAGATCAGGTTCTTAAGGAGCAAAAAGCTTGTTTTGATTTGCTTCACGACTAAAACATTTTCTGTGAGATTAAAATATTTTCCAAATATATTCAAAAAGTTAGTGGTGGTACTGTGTTTTGGTTCAGATTGACATCTTGGCCTGTCCATGATAAGAGAAAAATGGAGTATCAGCACTTCAGCTGTTCAGAGACATAGTAAGAGTCATTCCCATGGATGCTTCTGTGGAGTATGGAGAAGATCTCTCTGGAGCTGATGTCCTTCACAACCGCTGGCAACATCTTGCAACCGAAAGACAGGACAAGAAGTCAATCACTGATGGGGAGAAAAGACACACTTTGGCATAAATGACACGGCAAGCAGTTACAGTCTGTCTCTTTTCTTTCCGTGCTTTAAATGTAGAATGAAGAAGGTTTCCTGCAAGAGGGAATGGTGAATAATACAGATGTTCCTGTGGATCCTGAGAATGAGGCTTATGAAATGCCTCCAGAGGTAAATCTGTTGTGGTGTTTGCTGTAGGAGAAGGGTACAGGAGGGGGACTGCATGCTCGAGTTACATTGGCCTGACACAGGCTGATGTTGTGAGCTGCAAGAGCACAGCAGAAATGCAGTCTCTTTGGCCAAGATCTTCCTGAGGCATAGTGCTGGGAATCAGAAAATCCATTGCTTTCTTGATAGTAAGGAAGTGTAACAGGAAAATATTGTGTGTTTCAAAACACTTGTGCCTGGGCTTCTGAGTAATCCGTGGTAAACTTGTATCTTTTTCTGATGTTTGATAGGGAATATGGGAAAACCTGCATCTTTAGAGACTGTTTTAATAGCTTTGCCATTTATCAAAGCATCATTCATTATTATACTCTTAAGTTAATGCAATTATGGGAGTAAATGATTTTCTTGTTTTTCATGAACCTGCTATCTGAAGTATTACTACAATGTCTAGCATGACACATTGGTAGCTGGAGTGGCAGTTCTACAGTAGAGCAGATAATTAGGCTGAAAATTAGAGGTATAAAGCATTTAGGTCATGATGCAGTAAAAGACTTAGACACGCTTGATCACTAACACCTTGAATATCATGGGAATTATGAGGACTGCTCACATATCCATAGTTAAACACACATTTAAATGATTTACAGACTTGATTATCTGCAGCACCTGGTGTGCTGTTCAGCCCAAAGGTAGTCCTCCTCTCTCTCTAAGTAAATTGCTGTGGGTGGCCTTGTGAGTTCATGGCAACATCAGGTGAATAACGTATTAAGTACTATAAAAGCCTAATTCTCTTGCAAATACCACAACTTGTAAGGTACAGTATCTAGAAGATGTGACAAGATCCTGATCACATGAAAATCCATAATATTTGGGCATTGAATCCACTGGGGCTAGCACAAGCAGTGAAAGTAGGATATATTTCTCTAAAATACTAGTAGTGCTGATTTCTGCTCTCCTCATTAGGAAGAGTATCAAGACTACGAACCTGAAGCATGAGAGCTTCCTTCCTTTATATCTCCTGAAATCTACTAACTACTAAAGATGTCCCATCCTGTACAAGTGCTGAGTTCCAATGTGCCCAGTCGTAAAATTTTTTTACAGTTTTTACGGTGTATTTTGAAGTCTTCCATCAGCAATGATTGGAGTATCTGTGACTGCATCCACCTTGTTTCAGCATTTCCCTCCTGCTGAAATGAAAGCTGGTTGGCAGGGTCATTGTTGTGCTGTGGATATTGTGGCTTCAAGTCTAAAAGTTAAAAAAGAAAATATTAAATAAAAACACCTAAGTGTCTACTGCTTATTTCTAACTCTGTACATGTTTTGTTAAGTTATCAGTAATTTGATATTGTTTACGATACAATTTTTATTTGTTTCCTATGACTATCCTTTCTGTGCAGAGATGACTTATTGTGAGAGCTTTATATATATGTGTATGTATTATACATATAAAAAAGTAATTGAGCATGAACTATGCACCTATAAATATTAGCTGTTAAAATTTTATTGTTTTGTGATGTGTTTTATTAACTTGTGTCTGTAAATAATGGTGTTCAAATGAAGCAAATAAAATGTAACCCATTAAAAACGAACTTCTAAATTAGTGATGTTTTGTAACACCTTCTTTCTTCTCCAAAAGCCCCTGCTAGAGTATTCAGGCTGTATTTCTTCTTCTGGAGGAACAAAAGCAGCAAATGGAGGCGCGGTCTACAAAAAATCAGGATGAAGAATGAGAGTATCAGGGCTGGTACCTCAGCTGGAGTAAACTGTTGACAGAAGAGATTAATTTGTAGTGCTAATAAACTTTCTGTTGTGAGGAGAACCTGTGAGTGAATGAAGCCATTAATAACAGGCTGCAGCAGATTATCAGAAAATCATGAGGCCCTTTGAAGAATGGCTGTTTCAAAGTTGCTAAAGCACTGGGCTATACAGATTAGTGGTGGATTAGATGCAATCAATTTGTCTTACAAGTCCCATTTAGCAAAAGTTCAGTCTGCTGTCTGTTTTTAGACACAATAGTTTTAGTTATGTTGCCTGGATACTTTTCCATGTAGTAAAAGGGTTTAAATGTGAGATGTTTTACTTCTCTCTTGTTTTGTTATCTGTTATTTTAGATAAATGTTGTCTTTAACCTGAATGATACAGCAGTGTTTTGCTTAAGGTTCTCTCCCCTACAGCTAGTCTTTCCAGCGTTCTGGGACATGGATCTTAAAACAGGTAAATATCATTATCTGGTTTTGTAAATGAGGAAATCTAGGCACCACTACATAATATGTGTCACTGGTATGTACAAAAAAAGACCCCAAATCCTGGAGGCTGAACTCTCCAACTTGTTCTTGAACTGAGCTCCTTTATGGCTTTCTGTAACCTTCCTGATATTTGCATGCCCAATGTGGAATAGATCTTTCCAGGTATGTACCATCCCAACTGTATACAGTCGGAGCTTGTANGGCACCCAGCCAAGGTAAACCCACCACAGAGCTGATGGTGTAGTACTGTGAGCCAAAATCACATGAACATACTGATTTCATGATGGTTAGAAAACCAGTGCTTTGGTTTCCCATGTCACCCCCCAGTCCCAGCCCCATATTTCTAAGGAATTTCATTTATTTCAGAAGAATTGCTCTCAAGCTCTTTTTTCAGAGCAATTAAAAATCTCCTTGATCATTTCAAACAGCTTGTGGATATTTTCATCAATAGCTTAATTGCTTAATGAAGCATAAAGTCCTGTGCTCTTTTGCAGAAATCTTTCATGATAATTGACAACAACCCACTAACAATTTGCAGTCTCCTTCACAGGTGGAGTGTCAAAAGAATCTCTTGACCCGGACATGTCTACTGTTAAAATTCATCTTAATGCCTCAGTGGCAAATCTGTTGATTGTGTCCATGAAAAATTACTATTAGGTCAGGGCACAATGTAGGATACTGCTAATTCCTAATGTTGCTTAAGAATCCTTCCTTCTAGTAGAAAGATTTGGGAAGAAAAGCCCAGTGCTGTAATGTGTCTTCTTCCCAGCATGCTAACAGGGACTCATCCACCAAAAGCAGCAACTGAGAGCAATCAGATGCCCGATACTTCAGGAAATAGCACTGGAAATAGCAGCCTAAGTAGAATACATACTTGTTTATCTTCTCTTCTACAGCCCACAGGTCTTGATTGCTCTATTGTTCCTCTATTAGGAAATCAAATTAAACTGTTTGGTTGCTCACATGCTGCAAATAAGTCATGTACTTCTTAAATAAGCTGTGGGGAGTGGTATGTCATAAAAAAGTGATAAGAATAAATTGGCTCCTGAGACTGGCCTATTGTCTGAGCATGTAAGACTTAATTATTTTCTTTTGTAGGTTAACATCAGCAAACAATTCTGAGTTTTCAGGTCATTTAGAATGTACCATAGGTGATCAATTTAGTTCTTATGCCTCTTGCGAACATGCCCTCAGATGGCCCGAAAGTCCATGGGACCTCTGGTTACTATGGCAGCACAGTGTGATGCACTGCTCTGGTAACAAGCTGCATTTTAATTAGATTCCTTCAGGGCTGTCTGACCATCCTTTCCAGGTAAAATAAATGTCATTTTGTTTTATTTCCTGCAGTGAGATGAATACTGACACACAGATTGCAAATGTCAGAATTGTGTTGGATGCTAAAGCTGAACTAAATAGGTATCGCTGTGTTCAGATTTTTTAAGATGTCTGCCCTGGGTATTAAAAAATGCTTCTATCATTGTGATAATATTTGCTTAAGCAATGCCTGCTAGAGAGATATATACCTCAGAGCCTTCTTTTCCTTCTTTTCAAGCCAAAATCAGTCTTCTGTCCTCAAATTACAAGTTAATAATGAGTTTTACCATATCCTACTCCTCCAGGGAAAAAAAATGTTGCTTTTTTGTTCTATTTTGACAACTTTAATTTGCCTTATAATGTTTCCTAATTAGACACATTATTATAATGTTTTCACTACTGTGAATTATAGTGTTAATACTTCTGTTTCATGCCTTTCATATAATGACTTTCCAGTCGTATATTTGTCTAAGGGATAAAGCAGGAAATGCCCTCCTCCCTCCACAGAGAAGGGAGGCTTTCCTTCATTCCCTCAAGAAGTTGTGAGCAAGTTAAGGTAAATTACAACGTCCTAAACTTGAGAAAAAGTAACATGCCTGCATCTCTCAGGAATCACTGATTTTGCTCATCCTGGCTTTCATAGCGTGGGCAGTCTAGTCTCAGTGATTCTTACATGGACAGCAAGTCAATCAGCTGCAGTGAACTCAGAGTAGAGACCTTTGCCTCCAAGAGCTGGGAGACTTGAATATTTAGGGCCATTCATTTAATGGCTGAAATTTCTCCAGGAGCACAACGGAAGACAGGTGCAGAATGGCTGCATACAGTATTCTTAAAATCTTAATGTATCAAGTGGAGCTACTTAATCGCTTCATAAGTTTTGATTCAAAGTTCACTGGTATATGTGGAAAGGTTCCTACTGATTTCACATGAGTGTTTTTGGACACCCATAGCTCCAGTATACATTTGATCTTCTCATACGAATTACATGTGGCAGTCTGTACTGATGTGATGAGACCACATATGATACAACCAGTGCCTTAGGAACCTCCAGAAGCAAAGGTTTCAGCCTTCACCAGGCTTTTTGAGCAGCGCTGTGGTCTTATACACTAGCAAACTATCATTCTGTAAATACTGCAATGTCTACCTCAGACATTGGGTTTGAATGGAGGAGTTGTCCTTATGTTACTGCAACCTTAGAGGTAATTATTCCTTTAGGTAATTGATATTTAATGATATATTAATGCAAATTAAATCTTTATGTTCTGCTCTGGAAAAGCTTAGGAGGTAAGTGGGAGAAGTTAGATGGTTCCTTGATATTGCTTTTGGGTTTGATTTCAGTCTGCACGAGACTTCCAGTGACTTTGGTTGAATTATCTGATACTTTTTGGCCCCTAACTTGAGGCTTTCAATATTACTGAAAAAGACACTAATAATGGTGTTCACAGGGTGTCATCATTCTGCTTGGTTATATGCAGGTCTGGACTAATAGCATCAGTTTTTACATAAGCAGACAGACTTGCCCTTGACTTAGGGTAACCACAAGCAAATAAGATCTTAGCCCGTAGTGTCTCCAGGCTGCATTTTTAATGGAAAATATAATCTGTTTAAATGTAGACATAAACAACTTTTCTCAAGCCTGCCTGACATTTAAAGTGTAACTCAGAAGGTTCCTCTGATCTAAAAAAGGATGGCAGATGGAGAAACAGCAGGTAGAACCTCAGATGAGACAGCCAGAAGGTAACAAACAGGGTAGGAAACTAGGTCAGATAAGATTTCTTCTGTGTTAGAAGAAATGCTCTCAAAATGCTTTCTTCAGTGGAGGCATGGAAGTGGGTTTTCAGCATTTCCCATTAATACTTGCATCTCTGAATAGGTTGGAGTCTATCAGCATCAGATACATCTATAAGGAATATTTATGTGGAAAAGGTGAATGCCTGAGACTTACAAGGATGCTTCTTTCAGCTGCAGCATAGATGTCTTTACAAGAGGCCAGAGCACTCATGCATTTCTGATTATTAACTTGAGATTTAACAAGGAGAATGTTATTATAAAAAGCCAGCTGCTGGGATACCTCAGCTTCTTTTCGTTTCTACTCACCACTCTCCCATTTGTTTTTTTCTCCCCACTAATCTGATGAATTTTCAGAGGAATAGATCTTACCCTGTCCCCATTGCTGAGTGTCTGTTTTATTGCAAAATCTTTTTCCAGCTGTTTTCTAGTGCATGCCTGCGGAGCTGGGGTTTAGTCCTTGACCCTCCCTCTAAAATGACAAAGGACAACAGCTTGTCTCCTCCTTGGGATTCTCCCATCACTACTGTACCCAAAGGCACAGTTAGGCAGAGGTACTGCCCAAAAGCGCTGAGGTGAAGACACGCGGTGGCTGCTTAAGGAAGGCAGTGGAGGAGGTTGGAGTAGCAAAACAGGCATGAGAGCCTTGCTGAGAACTGGCTGACATTCATCCTGTCTCCCTTCCCCTGGGCAGTGCTTCTGGTGTCAGAGGCTAATGATAGAAAACGGCCCGTGGTTTTACAATGCTTCCAGGGACAGGCACCTCAAGGAGCCAGGTAAATCAGAACAGGGCTGCTTTGCTCTCCGTGAGGCAGAATTCCTGTGCTGTTTGAGGGGACCTGGCTTTTTATGTTGAATTCTCTTTTCTATTTATCTGCCACCTGACGTCCTCTGTACCAAGAAAATAAAAGCAGTTGACTAAGAAGTGGTTTAGATTAATAACTATAAAACAAAGTATGAAAGCTCATTTTGCCATAGAAAAGGGAATCTTGCAATGCCTGTGGGACTGTTATCCTCTATTGTTTGATCAGGAGTTTTTTCATGTGAGTTGTAAAATTCCATGAAGCCTTGCAAAAATAGCAGAGATGGTCATCTAATATTAGCATTTGGTAAGACAGCATCCTGCTGAATTGGTTACATTGCCCACTTCCCAAAACCAGAAAAATCTTACAAGGAGCAGCCTTAGCAAGAATGCAAGACAGTGTTGTTGAGCAAAAGTGGACAAACGTTAACAGTCAAAATGTAAAGCACAGTGATTCACAAATGCTACCTAATAAGGCCAAAAAGAAATGAAATATGTTATCTTGGTCCACTTGCATTGGCAAAGAAAGGTGATGGCAGCTCCCCCAAAACACTTGAAACAAAACTCCTCCTATTTATTCAGCCCCCTCACTCCAAAACCAAGTTCCCTCCTGGCCCAGATTTGCAGCAAGTGTGTGATACGTTTCATTTGAATAATTGGATATCCTTACATGTGAAATAAGTTAAAGTGAGTTCAAAGCCTTCAGTTTTCTTTTTCATTCTCAGTTTTATGGAAGCTCAACAAATTCAAATATGATGATAATTCCAGTCTGTTACAGTCTATGCAAAAGGCAGTTGCTGTGCACTAAAGGGGCAGATTTCCTACATTAATGCATTTTGTAGATAAATGAGCTTTTCCTGCCATTAGATGTTGTTCAATGCCTGCATGTTTATAGTCTGGATTTACTGTTGACTGCACCTGATAGATATCTGCTACTTGGAAAATGCTTGAAAAAAGGAGAGGAATTGTCCTCTAATTTTTCTCAAATTTCAAGCATTTTATAGTATGTCTGAAGCATGATTTTACACATCCTTATGAGGACATCATCCTTGATCACATTGGATGCCTAAAAGTATACATAAACATATATTCTTTAATGGCTACTCAGGGGAGGGGGGGGGGGGGTAAGTATGTGTGGACATTATCATTAAGTACTGTAAGATGCTACTGTTGTAATAATGGTCTTCATTGGGGGTGGTGAGGATTATCCCAATTTCAAGCAACACATTTTTAAGGAATTTAATATAAACATTAGGTAACATATTTGAAAGCTTCCACACTCTAGCCTCACAACTAACAGCCAAATCTGCATTAGCAGAGTTTTGCAGGTATAACCACATAACTCTACAAATCCAGATGTGGTTTATTATAGCTACAGCACAGAGTTACCAATGTTGTTTGGATCCTCATAGTGAAAGATGCTATATTGAAGATGTGCTGTTGCTACTGCACTTCTGGACTAGGTGTTCTTGATGATACAGCTACATCACTCGAGAATTGCCTTTATTCTCACCCATGTTGTGTTTAGTGCTCTTTCAGGCGCTGAAACACTTGTCACAGTGCCAATTCCACTTGACTGAGCATACTAATAAAAGCACCCTACCCAGAAACCCTGGCATTGCCTAGTTACACAGTGGATTTCTTGCCAGAGCTTTATTATGTGGGGCTGGCCTTCTGCTGTGGTTTTTCTGAGCCCCTGACTGCCAGTGGGATGTTGGCTGCTATGTGACCAGGAACAAGCTCTTCATGGCAACTGCTCTGCAGTGTACTGTAGAGCATCATGTAAACAATCATGTTAAAACAGTGTAGTCTCTCCCTCTCTCATGAAGAGATGAGCTGTGCTGCTTAAATGAAGAATATTTTCCTGAGGTTGAACATACACCTGAATCGATGAGTGTTAGGAGAGGCAGAGCAACTTGATGGCAAGGCAGCTCTAGAAGGATGTTAGCTGGCTAAAGCAAGTCAGTCTAGAGGAAATAAAAGCAAAAGTGCACACTTCATCAGGAGGGGGGGTAGATCTGAAAGAAGAGAATTGGCAGTGAGAAGAGTGCACTTTGGGGAGAAACAGCATTTAACATGTTGATAAATCACCCATCTGTTTTCTCTTTTTAGTCACTTTGTCTTCTCTTATATATTAGAAGGTTGCCGGAGAAAAGGTCATTGCCTATGCCATGACTATTCACTTCCTAGTACAATGGAACCCCAGATATTACTGAAAGGTAAGTGAAGTGTGAGGATAATGCTGTTAAACTGGAGGTTCGTGAGTCAAGTATGTTGCCTCTGGAGACCCTTTTGAAATCCACAGGAGAAGGGTACAGGTGGCATTGGAGTAGAGCTAGCTAGCAGACCCTGCGGTCTACTTTAACTCTTTGTAAACTGTTGCCTTAATTCCTGCCAGCCTTCTCATTACATATGGCATAGGTGCCTCCATGGAAAAGAAAGTTTGAATTTACTCCACAGCAAAGAATTTTGGCATTGTTTAAAATGATGTACCTGTGCCTGCCCAGCTCTATCACTTAGTGTCTGAAACAGCTCTACCACCACCTGGATAACAGGGATGTAATTTTCAGAGAAGATGCTGACTTAAAAGTGAAATTTATTTAATCTCATCATGGAAAGTGGGAAGGAAAAGAAGAAGAGCATGTGGCTGCACTTTGGCAAAAAGCAGATGGTTTCTAGAGGTAAGTGAAAGTATTGCTTTGCTGTTTTTTCAGTACTTGCAGAAGCAGTGCATCTAGCATGGGGCTGTGTTTTCTGCTCTTGTGTCTGTGATGGGCTTGGAGGGTTGCTATTGGAAAATTAAATTAATGGGTAAGTGGAGATCTTACAACATTGTAAAACAACAAGGGTGTCTTTTGGTAATGTAAGATACAGAGGTAGATTTTCATTCAAATTCTGCTAATTGCTCATGGTGTTGTGGTAGGAAAGTCATCCCAGTTGAATTTATGACCGCAACTGTAAAACAGAAATAGCTGTACTTGTAAAGTACTTACAGATCTGAGAGCTGTAACACTGCTAATTCTGAAGCTAATCTGACGCCCTTGACTAATATGGCAGAAAGTGATAAAGAACTGGAAATTAATTTGTAGCTAGTTGCTACAGTTTGATGTTTCTTTTCCTTTGCCTTCTCCTGTCACACACTTTTATGTCTCTTACCAGAGCTGGATGGCTAGCTTGACTTTAAGAAACACAGCACAAGATCAAGACAACTGAGCTGGAAAGTGTAAAAGAATGAGATTCCAGGCTCTCTTGTGTCATGTAGTCACTACTGCTAAAGTGTCTAAGCCTTACTGTTTATAGAAGGCTGACCTTTTTAAAAAAGGAAACATTACTACAATTGTAGGGGTTTTCAATATCCCATTTATCTTTCTACTGGTGGAAAAGACCAATAGCAGGTCTTTTTCTCCAATTTCTTAATTTAATCTGAAAGCAAAGAATGGATTTAGTTAGATGTAAAATGAAAAAAAATTCTCTAGTTTTCTCATTAAATAAGCTGAAGCATGAATGTTCACGTGGATATAACAAATTGCCACAACATCAGTTTGCAGCTGAGATACCTGAAGATTAATGTGTGTCCATCTTCCCTGGCCCAGGGTCGTGCCCCAGCCACAGACTGACACCAAGACCTGAATCCCTCCTGCAGTGGTGCCTGGGCTAGAGGAGAGCTGTGGCTTGCTCTGATCAGCTCTGAGCTTGTTGAATGGGACAGCAAGTCTCTAGTTTGACCTCTGGTATTGTTGTGCCCAAGCGTTAGGGATTGGAGTGCATCCTACCTAGCCATTTTTTTACCTCTAGGATCTGGAAGGAATTTCACTCACAAACAAGAATGGTTCTGAAACTGTTTCCAAAACACTCTTGCTAAAGAATAGTCTCTTTTCTCTTTTAACTTTTGTCCTTGTCTTTCTGCTGATTTTATGGTATTCAGTTACAAAGCCAAAGATGTGTTGAGTATCAGGTCATAACCTTGCATGTCCCTAATTCCCAGTAGAATCTCTATAGAGACATGACGTGCAGAAAATGCAGGGTCAGGACAACTGGAGATGTGCTGACACTAAAAAAAAAAAAAAAAAGTGTTTTTTTCCTCTTCCATTTGTGTTATTTACAAACTAAATGGTTATGAACGCATTCATTTTTGTGGGTGTATTATTAGATAATAAGTAGGCAGCTTGGCCATCTGAAGGGAAATGGAGCAACAGAGCTAGGGAATGGAAACCAGCATTGTGGTGGCTTCTACATACTTACCTTTCTGTATCAGTGATTCTAGTTACATGTCACAGTGTAGTGAGTCTGGCTTTGTAGAGCCAAGAGGAAACATTGGAAGAAGTTGTACAGGTAAGAACAAACACTGGAGAAGGAAAATCCATTTTTACCTGTAGGGACAATTAAAAGTCGGGCAGATCTCAGAATACAGATTTAATTAATCTGCTCATTGCAGTCCAAATAGTTTACTTTTATGCTTGTCAGTCTGATTTCATTTTCCAGAAAGCAAACTGAGGTCACTTTGCTGTTCCTTTTGTATCTCTCTTTGTGCAGTACTTTGCTATTCAAAAATCATGAAAGAAGCCGTTTCCTCCTCCTGCCACCAAGAGCATCCAGGCTTCCGATTTCTGCCTCTCTCTTTGCTGATGTGTATCAGATTTATCTTCTCCAAAGGTAACTTGCTACAATTTTTGTGGGTGTGCAAGGCTTTACCTATCACTTGAGAAAAGCTTTCTGGAGAACAGAGGGACTTATCACTTTCTTACTGGCATTTAGCCAGCTTCACACAGAGGTGTACTTCCAGTGCCATTTTTCATGGTATTATTTCTAAGAAAATCGTATTTGTGACTGCCATGTACAGTCTGTCGACCAGCTCGCTGGTGTCGTTTCTGTGTTTTCTGATGAGATTGTAAATTCTCTGGACAGGTCTGCAGCCAATTTCAGATCTCACTTTCACAGTAGGTACATATCCATGAAATCCTAGGTGCTTCAGTTATTATCATTTATTGTCTGCATTAGGAGAGCATCCTCGGGCCCTAGACGTGATTGGGCCAGGAGCTTTAAAATATCAAGTTGAAGAAACAAACCTGACCGAGTGTAAATGAATTAGCTGCTATTTACAAAGCTGAAAGGGAGATGAGGTTTTGGTGACTTTTTAGAACATCTGGTATATCCCCAGTGTAATGCAAATAAACAACAACATTGCAAGGAAAAGCTGTGAAATACTTTCGTTTTAAATGCCATCAGTCCCCAATTTGCTACAAATTATATACTCTTGAGGGTGAGGGAGATTGTTGTTCAGAATCAACTGGAAAAAAAACTAGATTGTAGACTGACCTGCTGGGGATTGAGTACTGACCTTCCAATACAATGTTCTTGCATTTTCTGGTGAGAGAGTGGTTAAGCTGGAGGGTACTGTTGATGACTGAGCATCAAGTACCATGGTAAGTCAGCACTCAGCATGTTGCTCACTTTGTTAGGATGTCACCACAAGGTCAGGGCCAAGTGTTTCTGCTCCTAAGCTGTACAATCACGCCTTACCTCTTGAACACAGGAACAAGGGTGCTCTGGCAGGTATCTCTGCTGAAGTGATGCTCTCGGAAAACAGCCTCGGCCCCATACTGCAGACACGGAGCAGAGGTGCAAGGCAGAGGGCCCCCCGGTGGTGTGAGGGCCTTGTGGGAGGACCAGTTATCTCAGCCCCTGTGAACCCAAGACTTTGTACACCCAGGGTGTGAGCACTAATGATCAGCTGTTTTTAATTATAAACTATCTGGATAATCAGACTGGCTTTAAAGACTTGTCTGTTGCTTTTGATAGTTAATTAGAAGTTTGTCTCTATAGTGGCTTGAGAAGAGGGCAGAAAACTCTTCACTAATATCAAGCTATCACTATTAGCCCTCTGTGATTGAAGTACTGAAAGTGGCTCTACAGGTCCTGAATAAACAGCAGGTCAACCCTTTAAAATGAAAGAGCTGGGGAAGTACTGCATTTTATAACACAGTTTAAGTTCATAAAGCTGGAAGGTTTCAAAACAGAAAGAAAATCCACACTCGTATTTCCAAAACCACTTTGCAACTTAGTTTTTTTCTGCTAAATGAGATTTTGGCAAAACTCACTCTATGCCACAAGGGATTTAAAAGAGAAAAGTCTATTGTGAAGATGGGGAGAACAGAGACAGAGTGATACTTCACTTCTTTTTCTGCCCTTAGTTGCTGGTAGGCGTGTTCTGTGTGCTTGAAAATCTGGACTGTCCCATCTTAGAGAGGCTATGGTCACTACCATGTTTAGACAGAGAACAATGAGTGGCTGCTTGATGGCAATAACATTAACAAAACCAGGCTGGACTCAAGCTGATGACTCAGTGTTAAATAGCATAGTGCAATTATGCCATGCCATTTCTTTCTAATCCACCTGCTGCCGCTTGTTGTTTATTTGTTTAATGTTTCTTTATTTGTGCATTGCACCGCCCTTCTCCATCCTTTGCCAAAATTATATTGCTAATGATTAACTGCCTGTGGCATTCCTGCAGCACGGGGCTCGGTGCTGGGTTATTTCGTGCAGTGCTGTAGTGAAACAGCAAGTGAGAAAATTCAAGCCTAGAAAAACAGTAATTTATTATGGTAGAAATGAGCGCAGAATGAATCTCACTGCTGACGGATTCTGACATAAAGCCTATCCATTAGAGGGCTTGCTTTTCTGCAAGTTTTTTCTCTCTCTCTATTCCAGATGTGTTCTTCTTAAAAGCTGCACAGACAAATATTTTCTCAGTTCAAACTTTTCTGCCTGCTCTTATCTACAAAAGCTTTTGGAAAAAGACCCTAAATCTGAAAATTGATAATTGTGTGAAGATGTAGCAGGGCTTTTCTTCTGTATTATGATGCTTTGATATTGTTAGTAGAGGATGAATGTTAGCAGCGGGTATTCTGGGATTGTAAAAATACAGCTTGGAGGCTGATAACTGCGTGGTCTGTGAAAAGATATTTATACTAGCCAAGTTTTTCTGAAAAGAGATCTGTGCCATCATCAGTTTCCTTGGACTTTAGGGCACTTGCTCAGTGCTGACATATGAAAACTTAGATTAAGGCAGCACTTTAAAGTGCACCTTTATTCCCAGCTGCATACTATAAATACTAGGTCAAACGTCCTTTACCTCCTAATGGTAAACAGTCCTCCTAAAGAGTAGGCTATTGAAACCTGCTGGTACTTTCCTTGGAACTGAAGGCTGTGTGATTTGGGACTGCATAAGTTAGAGACTGTGTTTATATCTCTGTCCACAGCATAGTCCTTCTATCTTGAGACAGAGCTGTGCAAAGGGGCAAAAGATGCAGGAATCCTCCTGTAGAAACCACAGCTAAGTGCCAACTTCTCCATACGTCAGTGATAGGTATCTTACACAATTAGTCTTTTAAGTTCAAAGAGGGGAGGCTGAAGAATGAGATTGAACTTAATTTGAAATCCTTATGTGCAAACCACTTCTGAATCTCAGCATGAGTTGCTAAGAAAACAGTATGAAATACTATTTTAATATTGGCAGTGGCAAGGACTGCATCATACTTTAATTTCTGACGCATCCTCAGAAGTGGATTGTTCCTTAAAGAAAAGGAAAAGCAGCACAAGTAAATGGTGTATATTCAATTCTTTGCATATAGATGCAGACACAATATTAAGAAACTTGATCAAATCTTTCCAAGAGAGGAAGAAAGGGTTCTGTTTAAATTTCATTTTCATCTGTAGTTTCATTTTCATTTAGTAGTTTATCTGTGGGAGGCAGGCTTGTTGTCTCCTCTGATGCCATCAGAAAAATTCTTTGTAAAGGCTGATGTGACTCAAACAGATTAACTGTTTTATAGGTGTCTTTAACAGAGAGAAACAGGTTTTATTGTGTTCTGCATCAACTTTATGTTGTTTTGAGTATGTATCTTAATTGAGCTGTATTACTGAGTTCATAAAAAGTGCTTCTTTAAGAGTCTGAAGAATTCCAAAAGATAATCTGGGGGATTGTTTATTGTGGTTGGTTGTTTTTTGGGTTTTTTTAAATTTAATCTCCTTTGCCAACAATTAAGTCAAATTGTGGGCAAAATGTGAAGATTCTAAAAAATGTCAGCCAGCCTGCTCTCATTAGCATCCAAAACCTTACATTTTAGGTTGATGTCTTGCAGACTTTAATTAAAAATAGTAAATAGGGTGAAGTAATTCTCAACTATGGACCAGAATCATAGTAAGTCATGTTTCTCAGAGGACAAATGCAGTATATTTTTTCCCCAAGCAAGGTAACAGTGCAGTGCTGGAGGCAGGTGGGACCTCCAGGGACTTGCTCATTAGTTTATGCTACAGAGAGAGCAAGGAAAGCGGTAAAGACAAAGCCTGGCAAAGATCCTACAGAAAGTAGATTTGGGGCATTTCATTTCAGTGACACAAACAGCTACAGAAATGAGCACTACAGAAAAGGCCAAGGGCATGACAGAGGCTCTGGGAGCTCTTTCAGCAGAAACTTGACTGAAGGGCATCGATGGCTGGAAGGAAGGAGGCAAGACAGTTCTAGACATCTGCTGTGCTCAAAGATGGGGAGGTGAAGAAGCAGCGGCAGGGGTGGGCCCTGGCATGAAGTCACAGGCAACACAGGGACTGAGCTGAAACACTTAGTTGTAAAGCTCCTCCTTCTGAAAGTGCTCAGCCTGCTAATTAGAAAGGGTTGTATGAGAATTGCCACTTCCACAGAGCTGTTAATGGACTGTTGTGCTGGGTTGGTTTTTTATAGAAAACTTGCTCCAAGAATATGTGTCTTGCTGCCAGCCTCACCTTGCTGTCTCAAGAGGGAGTTATTTAAGGCAACACTCTCTCTGGCAGACACAGCTGGTGGTTCAGACAGGGAAGGAAACTGTTAGCTTAAACTGTTTTATCTGCAAAGGCTTTGCTTCCCACTGGAGACCTTGCACACAGCAGCTAAATCTTAGGTCCATTATTAACAATAACAATATAAAAGACAAGGAAGCAATCTTTAAATACACCCTGGCATGCATGGTTATGTATTCTCTGAAATTGCCCTTCAGTGCTCATTCACCTCAGGAAGCCTCCTGCTCTTAAAGCACTGGCAGATTTCCATGCGCAGCACAATGGGGTTTTTAGATTAGCCTTGAAATGGGATCTTTTGCATCCCTACAGCCATAGTTATATCTGCAGCCTGTGCTTTCACCTGCCTCTCTGTTTGTTGCTGAGACGTGGCAGAGTGTTGGGATGAGGTTGTGCATCTCTCCAGCTGGAAGGGTTTATGGAGAGATGGAGAAGCAGGTATGGTTCTGTCACTGCCCACAAGGCCAGGGGATAAATTCAGTTTGCTAGCACTTTGGCTACGGGGTAGTATTATTCCTGAAAAGTGTTTTTAACTGCAGGTAGAAACATGTGAGACCTGGAGATTGGAAAATATTCTTACTGGGCAGAAAGAAAGATGTAACTATTAGTAGTTATTTGCACTTTAGCTCAAAATAGGCAGATCAATCTCTGTACTACATACAGTTATATCACTGGAGGGGAAGTTGTGGGTAACGAGTATTGGAACTGGGGTGGGTGGTGGAAGAGCTGGAATATGCAGAGAGAGCAGAAAACTGCTACATGGGCTAGGCCATGTTTCCATTTAAAAGCACTTGTAGGAAAGGATTTATAAAACAGAAATTAGTTGATACAGTTACTGGCTTACCTGAACAGATAGCCAAGTCAAATGTTTTAGAGAAATCAGCATACCACCTTACTCAGAGGGTGGGCAGCACAGTCAGAGAGAAGCTGCTGAGGCAGCAGAGGTGGCAATGACCCTGCCTCTGCCAGGTGTCCTGCTAAGAGCTCATGGGCTCTAGCCGTGTGACAGGGAGGTTGTTTCTGGTGCTCAGTGGTCTGCTCACTAAAAGCAAGCAGGTTTTGTCATCATCCCTCTACCTACTCTGGGTATAAGGTGTTCACCTCTCACCTGATCTTGGTGTTATAAAATGCATCACTCATTCTGCAAAAGTATCAGGAAAGACCCATTCAATAAAACCAGTTTCCACAAAACTGCAACTAATCCTTTTTCACAGACTCAAAATATTTGTAAGTCCTTATACTTTTCAGTCTTGCTGGGAAAGAAACTGCTGAATACAGGACATTGGCACCCTAATATTTCTTTAGTGACTGGAGGTTGATGGTACTTGAATGTTTCTAGCATTACAGGAGCTAAGGTTGAATCTCTTTGGTGCTCATCTGAGTTTCAAAAAAAAGCAAACAACATTTATTTCTGGTGCCAAGAGAAATAGAACTTTCTTCCCCAATGCATGGATATTCAGATGATAGTTCCTTTATTTTCCTGTAGAGAAGCTATTACATGGACATCATCATGGTAAAGAGTTTTGGGTTTGTTTTTAATTATCTTTGTTTTCTCATTGCCTCCATAAAATTCATCATTTCTTCCCCAGCTTTTTATGTCTCTCTTCTGGCAGATTCTGTTTATGGGTGTACTATCATTCTCCACCCCCTTTATACATTTTTAACACTGTTTCTAATTTTGACTAATGAGTTTATTTCTCTCTGGGGTGGGTGCAGGAGGCTGGAGAGTTGCAGTAAAAAATTTGGCTTTTAATGCTAGCACAACTGAAAATTTGCTGATAGAACATTGGATGTCTGAGGTCCAAAGTAGGTTCTAGGTTGGTAAAAGGATTTCATTCTGGCTATTGGCTTGTGAATTCAATACAGATTTCTCACTGTCATCCAGTTCCCAGCAGTGCCTTGGCTGGAAATCAGTTTAGAAAAGATGGAAACAAAAGTCTTCTTTTAATTTAGGTTTACAGCCCTTTCACAAGCTACCAGTCACTGTATTACATTTCCAACCTATGTGGCATCCTGAAAATACTAGAAATGAAGAATAGTGTGATTAGCCCAACTACTGGAGCACTGGCTATGAAGTATAAATGGTAATCAGCTTTCCAGACAAAGCCTGTGTGGAGTACAGCCAGCTGCTCAAAGTACTGGCATGATGCTCCTCTCTGTAGCTGTTGTAGTTTTCTGTCTTGGTTGCTGGTATTTCTTTCTGGATCTGTTTTCCCCTAGTGTTGCTTTCCATGAGAGAGATCTTAGTCAATTGAAATGGATGGAACAGTAGCATCATTCTTTTCCTTTATTTTCTTTATATTCATTTCACTGATGACTTTTTTTCTTTCTTTGTACTTTTTATCAAGATGCAATTATTTATCAGCAGTTTGTCCATGATGCTCAGCTTCAGTTATTTTGGAAATGCCTGAGTTTTTCTAAGGAAACAAGTCTATTATGATTGTTAAGCATCTCTTTATGTTATATCAAGGCCCTTATACATTGATTTGATAGATTAAAGAAGGCTTAGATTACAGCCTTCCCTGTCCACATACACCAATTACACTTTGTGTCTCCTGAAAAGAACTCTATTTTAAGTAAAGAATTTTATTTTTTTTTAAATACACACATTACATATGGAATGTCAAGTATCCATAGGCTACACATGTGTGAAACTGGGAATATATATGGCCTTAGGAGTAACACTTTAAAGAAAATGCAGCAGTAAAGGTTGCTTGGAGGACAAACGTCTTCCCGACTAATGCTCCCCCCATCCTCCTCCTACCCTCTCCCTTTATAGTTGAGCTGATGTCATATGGTATGGAATATCCTGTTGGTCAGCTTGGGTCAGCTGTCTGGGTTGTGCCCTCCTAGATCTTGCCCCCTCCCGACTTTGTTGCTGTGTGAGCCCTGCTAGTCAGAACACGGGTGTGTTATCAACACCCTCTGGCTCCCAGTACTGCAGCATGAGGGCTGCTATGAGGGAAGTCAGCTCAGCCAGACCCACTACATATGGCATGGGATTTTTCAAAGGAGCCTACAGTGTTTAGATAC